>JAPKLW010002155.1:0-51420 GCA_026898455.1 Plectranthus barbatus
GCTTCAACTCATTCAATGTTGTATTTTTTGTTCAGTCATGTTCAACCCCCTCCCTCTCTCTCTCTCTAAGCTCTAAGGACGTTGGCATTTACGTTTTTTTTTTTTTAATAGGTATTCATTAATTTTAAATATATACACCCATTCACACATCCAGATGTCTCCGGGAAGCTTGAATTTGTGATCTCTTAGCTATGGGCAATGTGCTTTAACCATTACACCTCGAGCGAAAGAACATCATTTACATGTTAATATACTTCCTCCGTTCTTATTATTTGGTCCGGGTTACTGTTTTTGAGTGTTCCAATTATATGTTTCTGTTTTTATATTTTGTATTTTTTCTGGTATCTACAATTATACTCTTGAATAACTTTGAAAAAAATGAGAATATTAAATATAATATTATGAAAATGAAAGGTTAATTAATGCTTTAAATAAGAGTAATATTGAATATTCGTTTAAATATAAATATTTTTTGACAAATATCTAAGATCAAACTGGTCCTTATAATCGGAACGGAAGGAGTACTTAAAATGACACTAGTAAATTATTTTATATTTTATATTTTGCTGATTTTTATGATGTAGTTTTCTTTTTTATTTTACTCAAATAAAATCCTATTTAATAATGAATGAAAATTATTTTATAAATGTACTTTATTTTAAAAGACAAGATTAGGCTACTAAAATTACGTTCCCTCTTTTTATAAGAGAAAGGTTTACTTTTGGAAATTCATTAAATTCTTAAGACCAATTAAATGCAATAATAAAATCTGTCTCATTTATTATTTTACTAAGCAATAATAAAAATGATCGTTTGGATAATAGCTTTAAATTATAATTGAGGAACACTAAGGAAGATCACTTTATATTACTTCAAATTATATTTCTGTATAGGTTTTAAGTTATTTTGATTAAAAGAAATTGACAGTTAAAAAAAAAATCTAAGCCCCTATAAATTAAAAAAAAAAATAACGGTAAAGATTTAGATCTAAACTCAAGATATTCAATGTAAAGTCTCACCTTTGATTTTTCATATAAATATAATGACATAATCCTATTTTGAAAAGGTAATACAAGAGCTCCATATTTTACAATATCCAAGTATTAAATAAATACAAACACATTTTAAAATACAAATATTTTATTTATTCATATTAATTAATTATCTTTTCTCAACCTAATCTGAAAAGTCTAAATCAATTAATTTCCTAAGTCTAACCGACTTATCCAACCTCATAGTTTAGAGAATAAAGATTTGGCAGCATATTCTTAACTTTGATGTGGTAGTTTGATATATAAATATTGAAGTTTGAAATAAATTAATTAATATTTGCAACAAAAGTTAGGGCATAAGTTGGTACGTGCATGTGCAAACCTCTTAATTTAGTACTACATCGCAGCTAAACTATTCCACATTTAATATATAAAATTTACCCTAAATTGAAATTTTCAAACATTATATAATTGTGCGTTACATTAAATTTATTTATTTGATTCACCAAACTCTCTCAACTATTCAATTCTGAAAAGAACCGACAATTCGTACTTCTGTTTCTCACATGAAAAAAAAATTGAAAAAAAAAAATACATATTTATGGTTTCTAAATGAAAAAGAAAAAAAAAATTATCCGGTTGGAATATATGGGTGAGAGTTATGATTCTTCAATTATTGATAGGGGTGAGAATGAGTCAAGCCAGCTCGCGAGCTACTCGGAATTAATTTAAAAAAATTTAAAATTGACTCGATACTAATCGAGTCGAGCTCAAACTTCAAAATTCAAGATAAGCTCGTGAGCCTTATCGAACTCGAGCTTAAATCAAGTCTGAGTCGAACTACTCTCACGAGCCTTATCGAGCTTAATATAATTTAGATTTTTATTCCTAAATCTATTATTTAATAATAAATAATTTAATATTTTCATTAAATTTTAAAATACATTAAAAATTTCGAGCTTGATCGAGCTGAGTCGAGCTTGACAGGTTTGACACCGAGTCGAACTCGAGCCTGACAATACTCGTCTTGACTCGATCCGTGATCACCCCTAGTTATTGGCATTTGAAAATCCAGAAGTTTAATTTTGAATCTATTTAGTTTTGGGATTTTAGGTGGAAAGAATGTTTAATCCCTTCTAAGGTTCGACATGAAATACCTATTGTTAAATGTGTTCTATATCGATTGGAGATAATGACCCGATTTCCTTTCCTTACAAGTTTATTTTAAAAGGATTGAGAATTGGATCCTAAAATTAATTAATAAGAGGTTTTAAAATTAATTTCCGTAAAAATATTATAAAGATGGAAGCAATTAATTATTAGCACACTTAAAGACTAATGATCATGTAATTGCCTCCCACTAAACATCCACTCTCAAACCTGCAGCAGTTTGATGGCTAAAAACAAATTAAGTTTCTTAATGCTTGACTTTACATTAATAATTAATTAAGTTTGCATGTTAAATAAAATATATTAGATATAAAGTGTTTTTGTTTTAAATTGATGAGTTTTGGATTTTCAATTATTATTTTGAATAAATTGTTGTGACTCAGCAAATTACAAATTATATCTATATGAATACCCTTCCAACTTATTACCCACCATTATTATTTATATGTAAACTTTTTTTTTTGAAGTCTATTTATATGTAAACTTAATTTAACTGGTTATCAAGCAGGTTGTATTAAAATCTTACTTTAATGTTAAAATTAGAATATTGACCAATTAGTTTCTTTTAACATGTTAAACTCAGAATACATTGAAAAATATTTATGTTTAGAAATACATCGAGTCATTGATAATTTTTTTGAAATTATTGTAATTGGATTAGAATGATAATTAGTGATGTAGATGAGAGAGAAGTTAATTAAATATTAAAATAGTTGGAGTGATTGTCGTTAAATATAGTGTAAAAGTTCAACCCATTGAGGCCTAGAAGGCCTTTAAGGAAGTTGAATTAAATGAAGTGAGTAGTGTATTTGATCATATAATTTTGTTGGGAAACTGGTTATTATATCCCAAAGTTTCATTTTCTCGAAATTTTATCCAATAAATTTTCATCAGGTAATTCTATCCTATATTTTTTATTCTTTCCTGAATTCTATCCCAATAATTTTTATCCGGTAATTTTATCCTATATTTTTATTCTATTAGTTAATTTTATTGGGATAGAATTCAGGGAAAGAATCTAAATATAAGATAGAATTACCTAATGAAAATTTCTTTGGATAAAATTCCCAATTTTCTCTAATTTTGTTCTAGGGTCTTTAATATAATAATATGGTTCAATTATGTTATAAAGTTAATCTTGGATAATTCAATTAATTAGTATAAGAAACTAATAAGGAAAATTTGTCCTCGAGTGTAGTATTTCTATCAATATCTTATATTTAATATAAAATAAGATCTCGAAACATTTTACTTTTCATAAAATATAGGAAATTAGGAATAAATATTAGTAAATTTGGCATAAGTTGTTTTCCACTTGGAGCACATTAGTAAAAATATCTTATCTGTAATTAAAAAATCAAAATCAAGATTTTTGGAATATTTGAATGTCTGAATTTAAATTGGTGGACTTTTGTTAAAGAAAAGTTGGGATAAGTGAGTAAATATCTACAACAATAAGTGGTGAGTGGTGAGCTTAGCCCTAAATCCTCAAAATTTGGGAAAATTGTAAATGCTGATTATGCTGTTTCCTCAATTTTAGCCCTTCCTCCCTCCTTTATATTTCCCTCTCTTCCTCTTTCCTTTCTACTCCAAAAATAAAATTCCTTCATCTCTCTCTCTCTCTCTTCAAAAACTCAAAAATTTCCGACAAACAACATCGCATAATGTATTCAAGAGAGAAGCAATTCCGACAAGAAGAAGGCCGCAAACCCAAAAAATCCCACCGCAACACTCCCTCATTCTCCTCCTCTCTCCTCGACGAAATCTGCCGCTCCATCGACGACCCGCCGCCGCATAAACCGCCCCCAGAAACCGCCCGCTTTTCAAGAGCCAGTCTGGTCGAGAAATGGATGGAAAACGAGAAATCCGTATTCCGACGCCGCCCCAAATGCGAGAACGCCGTCTTCCCCGACAACACCTCCACCTCCACCTCCACTTCCACCTCCTCCAACAGCTCCTCCGTTTCCGTCGACCCCACGGCGTCCGACACCGAGCTGCTCGCCAACCGCCCCAAACCGGTCCGAACCCGCCAAAGCGACTGCTACCTCTTCGACCAACACCAGAGAAACAGAGCGGCGGCGGTGGCGGCGGGAAACGACGATCTGATCAAGTCGAAATCGGGGGCGTTGAGGCTCTACTCGAATCTGAAGAAAATGAAGCAGCCCATCTCGCCCGGAGCAAGGCTGACCAGCTTCATCAACTCCATCTTCTCCGGTCTGAACCGGAAGAAACCGAAAGAGTTCAAAGAAACCGATAAGATCGATCGCAAGGCGGCTGCTCCGGCGACGGCGAAGACGGTGAAATCAACGGATAAGTCGAAGCGGGCGCCGCGATTTGAGCTCCCGTGCGTGGCAGTTGATGGCGGTCGGGATGGTGGCGGTGGGAGGCCTCCACTGCCGCCAAATGCATTGCGAAGTTGGAGAGGGAAAGTCCGGTGTGGGAAGGAGGAGGTCGACGGAGACGGAGACGGAGAAGACGAGGATGGGTGCAGTGAATCGAGCTCCGATTTGTTCGAGCTCGATCACTTGTCGTTGTTTGGGAGTAAGGATAGATTTTGTGAAGAACTGCCGGTTTATGAAACTACATATTTTGATAAGAATTGCCGTTTGATTCGTTGATGATTCATTAATCATAAATTTAATTTTTAGTTTTTTCTTGAATTGATTTGTTGTGTATAAATAAATATATAGATTTTTGTGAAATGTGGTTTTCTCTACTCTATTTTAATTTTTTTATATTTTAATTTTTTATTTTATCACAAGCATTATGCTACTTTTTGTAGCTTTCCAGTTCGTGGAAATTAATGATTGAATTATGTGTGGATTTAGTTGGGGTGAAAGACACATGTTTGTGAGAGAGACAGATTTATTCCTAAATAAGCAGAGAGTGACAGATTTTGATAGAAAATAGGAGAATGAGAAAAAAGCCAGAAAAAAAAAATTAAAAAAGGCAAAAGAAGAGATGGAAAAAAGAGGAGATTATGTTTAGCACTCCCTTCGTCCCGGCTTAATTGTTTTGGGTTGACCGGACACAATAATTAAGGAGTGTGAGTGTAGAATAAATTGAATCGAATTAATATTTTATTGTTAAGTGTGAAAATTTTACTTTTTTTAGTAATGAGACAATTGAGCTGGGACAGACGAAAAAGAAAAGTGGGACAATTAAGCTGGGACAGAGGGAGTATTATACACTGTGATGTGCAAGCTTCAATAATGTATACAACATCAAAATTAGTATGATATTATTAACTTTGAACGGAACAAACCTGCCATTTTTGTTTTGATTATTTTTAGAAGTATAACATGTAGAGTTTTATATCCAAGAAAATTATTATTATTTTTTTTTTTTGCGATGTGAGATATGAATTTGTCAATATCCAATATAATACTAATGTATGCACGTACATTATATGTAATATTTGGAGTATTATTTGTATAGACTGTTATAGATTTTTATTAAGATCTCATTTTTTTCTTATAAAACCGACTTGTAAGAAAAGAAGATTTTTGAATTGTATATTGTGATATTTTAATTATTTCAATAATCATTACTCTTCTTTCTTATTTAAGATTTATGATTAAAATAATAAATTTATCTATTTTTAGGTACTTTCAAGCACTGAGATCATTATCTTTATATAGTATACATACTTTTATTATTACTCAGCATAAAAATACTATAAATCTCAGCATAAACAACAATATTAGCATCTCTAAACATATGATGAAACATAAGGACAAGTCCCTTATTAGCTAAATCAATAAAAATTGGATTATCAACACTAATAAAATAGGGGAATCTTCTATGAGGAATCAAACTCGACAAGAATTGATGGAGATCCAGTGGCCTGAAATCGAAGTTTAATTGGAGATTAAACTGGACGAAAATGAATTAATTTAATTATGACATATGTCCTTAATTTTTAATTAATTTTGAAATTATATCTGAGTTTTAATTAATTTAAAAAATTATCTTATTCTAGATGTTTAGTTTCCTTTTAAGATTATGATTTTATTTCCTTATTAGATTATGATTTGAGTTAGCTATATATAGGCCTTGTTATGAAAAAATTATTCAGTGCTCAGTTCAATAATAATCTTGTGAGTTATTTTTTCAATTATGAAAATTCATGATTTTCTGTGGATTATTTTGAAATTCATTTGTAGTGTCGTTGTTGAGGTGGGTTGCTTGTTGGGTCGTAAGGGTTGTTTTCGTTTTTGCCTGCGGTTCTCTTAGGGTCGATTTCAAAGATGTTGGATTTTCTATTGTATTAATTATTTTCCATTTTCGCGTGCGTTCCATCTTGTGTCGATTCTGGGCTGTGATCTTAACCTTCCAACGAGGTTCATATCAAGAATACTAACTGTTGGTCCCGAGTTCAGAGTAAGTATAGTGTGCAACAAAAATTTAAGTTCAATCTTACACTCACAGACTGGTGGTTCTTGACCAGTTTGTGTTTCACAAAACAGTTTGTCAACGAGTGGCAATTTAGGTTACCAGTTAAAGTATAATTCAACACTAGAACGTGTTGAGTTTCAAAAATCTTGCAAAAATGTAAAAAATAATAAAGAGCAAGGATTTATAGAGGTTCAGACAATTCTTCCTACATCCTCTCTTCAGACCGTGGTCTGGAAAATCACTAAGCCTCCGATAAATAAAAGTCTTGCGATCTATCAGTAGCTGGTAGATGTCAGTGTCTACCAGTTCACTAGCTCACTCGTCCAGGCATCTGGTTCCTTCGAATTAGCAAATTTGAAATATGGGCGCACTATGCAGGCTTCTCCTCCGAAATTGGGAGCTTTATAGTTCCTCTCGAACTATCGAATTGGTTGGCTAGCTAGATGCCCATAAGATTCACTGCTAGAGATCGGTAGTGATTGTTGTGTTCTTTCGAGAAGAGAAAGAACACCAATAAAATAACTCGAGCTTAGAAGCTGCGAGTCTCGTATTCAAGAGATAACACATGGTAGGGTGAGAGTTAGCCTTGATGATAGAAACAATTAAGTTTTCACTTGCGCAGAGTGTCGATACTATTTTCGGATTTTATATGTTTTCACTGTAAGTACTTCGTGTATTTATAGACGAAGTGCGAGCATTTCAAAATGTAGCCGTTTAGAGTCATTTGAGCATCGTTCAATCTGATGCATCTCTTTTCTGATGAGAGCAGAGCGCTTTTTCCTGAGGTTCTGTACTTGCTACGTCCTTTTTTCTGACATAAGATGTCGACATTCTGCTTTTGCGTTAAAACGTCTCTGCCAATCCGAGGAATCTGAACCGGTTTGTGCTTCATCAGTCTTTAGGGAATCTCCATTCTTAAAGAATGATCTTCGATGATTCCTATGACTTGTTCTCTTTATCTCTTCACGAGAGTAGGAATTGAGCCTGTAAATTGGAAATGATCCAGACTGGTGTCTTCGGTCAGTTTCTCTGAGCCATCAACTTCAAACTAGAAGCTAGTCTCTCCTTACTCTTTACATGATATAAACTGGGGCTTTGTATTTCTACCCAGTTTGTCTTGATCAGCTTTGTCAGTTCTGTTACAACTTGATATATCCTAACAGGATTTTACAAGTTTATGTGAACTAAGCTAATCTAGACATACTTCTAACCTTGGTGATTTCTATACAAGTTTTGACACATCAAAACAATACATTAGTGAGAATACTTCCTAATATTAACTGTAATAATGAAACTCATTGATTATAAGACTTCATATAACTTCATTGGTACGAAATCTTTTTGAGAAATGTCCAAAACAAATTATAAGAACTTATCAATCCAAAGCGTTTAACATCATAATTGCAATCCCAATCGTGAGAATACCATAACAAATGTTTTAGTATACATAGAAAATAGTGAATTTAAGTTACTAAAAAGTAAAAGATATAATTGTAGCATCCAAGATGCAGGATAGATGGTTGGGGTAAATAAGAAGGTAAAAACTAAAAAACATTCCCCCGTGGGAATATGGAAAAGTGAATATCTTTTGCTTTTTTTTTCCTTTGCTTCTAACGAACTAGGAGGAATATAAATATACATCTATAACTTTATTTTTAAATGAGACAAATCATAATATATATAACATTAAATCGTAAAATAGAAAATAAATTCTAAAGGGAACATTTCACGTAACACTGTCTCATATAAATATTATAATATAAGAAAAATCCAATGTGATTTGGATACATCTAATAACGTTTCCTATTTAATTGGTTGAGATTGTAAACACACCATATTTCTTTGCATGCATGTTTAGAGAGAGAATAATAGGCATGACATGTTTGAATTGTCGGAATATATAGAGATATATCAATTAAGGGTTGATGCATCATGCATATAAATTATTTAAAAAAAAAGATGAATATGGCCTCTATTATTTATTTAAATAATGTATTTATTCATATATCTGCTACAAATTTAAATGTTCAAAATTTGTGTTTTAAAAAAAAATTGCAGCCTTCTGCAATACATTTATCCTTCATCTTCAAAAAAGTGTCAGGCATGCCATCAAACTAATGTTTTCAACTACCATTATTATCTATATATTTATATTTATATTTAATTTGATTTAAATATTGTATTATAGGAGAACTATATATTTACAAAACTATATGCAACGGATAACACATTTATTTAATATTTCTCAAAAATATATATATAAATATATATGCTAAATGTATGAAATATTAACTCACTTGTGATGTCTGAATTATTACATGGACTATTAAAAGATTTTCCTTTTATTTTTTTCGATTTTTTTGAAAGCTGAAATATTGAAAAATATTAGATGCAAAAATAAATTTTCCGACACAAACTCATTGAATGAGACTACACAGAAACTTGAAAAGAGATGGAGATTTGAGAATTAGAAAAATGAAATTTTCTATAAAAGTACAACCAATTAAAGCGGAGGATATAACTACTAGACCTAATTGAATAAATGTTTGGCCTTTTCGAGATTAATATTTTAATACTACAAATAAATATGTAAAAAAACAATAGAGAATATTAGATATTGATGGAATTCAAATGCAAAACTTATCAAATGTTTGAGTTTATTACTTTTTTTTTTTTCGTTATGTGTGTTGAATTTAATATTTTAGGCTTGTTCATAAATTGCAGGTGTTGATAACTCTTGGATAAAAACTTGTGATTAAATAACTTTTCTTTATACATGCTTAGTCAAGTCATGTACAAAACATAATCATTCATTTAAATGATTAAATATTTATATGCCATAAACAAACATCTCGATTATAAAATTAGAATTCTATGAATGGAGTTGTATTCCCTCGAGCCGAGTGGAGCATGCATGAGCTGCCACTACAAATAGATAACTATGCCTATGCAATTAGCTGCAAAAGTTGTTGGATAAAACATAATAAAGAAAGAAAGAAAATTGTCTACTTATTTAAGATATAGTGGTAAAAACACTCTACTTCTGACAAAAAGTTATGAATTCGAGTTTCCTCGGAATACTTAATTGTGTGAGTTTAAGTAAATGCAATACTATTCAAAAATAGAAAGAAACAAAATTACATGTACAAGGAGAGTTCTGATTTAATTTACTTTTTTTTTTATAGAAAATATCATATCTCATAGATCAGGTATAATCAAGCCTGGTTACACTGTTTCAAAACTATGCGACATGATGAGCAACTTCAGTAGCACTTCTAAAATTATGGAAAGTTCTTACAACATTTCCTAAACCCATTTTTAGAATAGAGGCTTGAGGCTCGTTAGGAATCATACATTCATCATCTTCCATTCTTCTCATAAATCGAGGAATGAGAAAGGAGTCAGTGCAGATGCTAAATGGCGAGATCCTTTGCTCAAAACCATGACAAATTATATAAACTTCACCTCACAGCACTGATTTTGCGGTATTATGCGTGCCAAAGCTACAATAATACAAATGTACGTATTTAACCCTTATTATTTACCTCATTAAAATAAAAAAAATAAAAAAACAAAACAAATATCTCATATGAACTCAATAGAATTTCACCTAAACCAAACCGTTTGAAGTTTGTACTAAGACATATCATTTTTATTTTCTTAATTTAACTAAGATATTCTTAAAATATAAACGTAGTTCAAATTGAACCATATTAACACCTGATGATAATTAATTAAAGTTGAGAAAAAGTAGTGTGAAACTACTCCAAGGCCAAGGGGGGTAAAACGGCGCAAGTGCGATTACATTTATTAAAAATGATAATTAAGTATAGGAATATGTGATTAGGATTAATTTCAATAAAATAATACTAATATATTGATTAACAGTACATTAGAACATGCAGCTTACAAAGAGCTTTATTACAAGGAAAAAAGGAATCTTTATAGTCAAAAAAACCAGACACGATCAAATGATTAGCATCATAAACAATTGCAATTATTTTAATTGTTAGTGGTGCATTTGTAACTAATCCCTTCAATGTCTAAACATATTTGTTTAATCTAGTTTGGTGATTTTTAAATCAAGTTTGTGTAGCTTCATCCTACCTTCTTCAAACTCGTACAAGTAATAATACTAAAATATTTTAGTTATAACATTTTAGTGATTATGATCAATCCACTGAGCTTTCTTAGACTATTCCCATCCGTGACCGATTATGATTCAACTGTTTATTAAAACATTAATTTCTCTTTCATTTACGATACAACCCCACACTAATATTATTTACCTCTCTCGACGATGACCAAACTCAATAGCATTTTTTAATTAAAATATTAATTTATTTATTATCATATAATATAAAAAATAAAAAAATATTTTAAACTCATAATTAAATAAATATATTATTATACACTAAGAATTCATAATTTACTAGATAAATAAAATTATATTAATTAAAACAAAATAAAATACTACCTCCGTCCCATAACAATTGTCTTGTTTGGAAATGGCACAGATACCAATGCGAGTAGAGATAGAGGAAATTAGTATTTTATTAGTGAATGTGTATAAACTTTCCATTTTAGGAAAGACGACAATTATTTGGGACAGACGAAAAAGGAAAACAAGACAATTGTTTTGGGACGGAGGGAGTAATAAATACAAATATCACATGAAAATTTAAATTAAAAAATATATAAAATAAATAAAAAACTTGAGATGTTGCGACAATGAAATGCGTCTACTCTATATTTATAGAGTTTTTTTAATGAATTTAATATATTGTATAATTAAAAATTGCACCAATGATGCCATGTGTACTTGTAATATTTGAATTGGAGAGGGCATGCAGATAGGGGTGTTCGCTGGCCGGTTTGGAAACAAAATCTCAGCCAAATCAATAAGTACAGTTTGAGATTTTTTCAAAACAAACTGGTCAAATAATTTATCAAAATCAAACTGGCCAAACCGTATAAAAATGGTTTGGTCCGGTCAGTTTGACGGCATGAAATGAAATATGTTTCAACTTTCAACAAACTACTATAATTTGTAGAAAATTAGGGCCTAAATGAAAAATATTTGATTTCTATTATTTGTTATTACTTATTATAATGTAATTTTAATTTTTAAAACCTTATATTTATAATTTAATGTAAAACCAAAAGAAACACATGGATCAATTGTACTAAAATTATAACCTTAAAATTCAAATGTAAAATCGAAAGAGACATGCAAAATTATAATGACGATGTTAATATTTAATTTACGGTAAAAAAATTATATAAAATAATAATATTTAATGTTAATGTTTATTAGTTGATTTTTGATTAAAAAAATAAAACTAAAACTAGACTATATTGACGAAGAAATTTAAACATGGATTAATTGTATGAAAAAGTAAAAACTTACCAAATGATCTACAATTTATATTTATTAATTATAATATATATATATATATATATATATATATATATATATATAATACGGCCGGTTTGAGCCACCAAACCGTAACCAAATCAAATTTGACCGGTTTCAAAATTTTCAAACCATCAGTTTAAAAATTAAATTTTGAACCGGCCAATTTAATCCGCTTTGGCAGGTTTAATCAGTTTCGATCAAACCATGAACACCCCTAGCTGCAGGCCGCTTGTGGTCATGTAAATTTAACATTTTTTTTTTTTTACATTTTTTTAAATTTTAAATGTTTTATCTTTTATGGTGACCTTTTGTAAAAGGCTACCCTTGTGAATGGACTTAGGATTGCAGTGAGGATTTTAGGTTATCAATGAACCTCCAATGTTAATTAATCGATCTAATTTCTATAAAATTTCAATTTAAATTCATTATTATTGTATAAATTTGTAACGAATTATAGCGTAATGTGATTAAGTGTCAGCTCTATTACATATAAACCAAATCTAGTACTCAATTAATCATAGAGAAAACTAAGGAGCACATAAATACATAGTCATGTTTGGATTTATTTTCTACTCAATAAAGTTATTATTATTCATTTGAGAAATAATTGAAATTGAGCCCCCAACGAATAATTACTAGGCCTAAAGCAATGTTTCTGTTTCTAAAATTGTAGCCCAATTAGTTGAAATAGTTGGGCTTAGGTAAGTGAAATGGGTCAACTTAGACCAGTTTCCACCACATAGATTAATCACCAAGAGTGGAAGGTTTAGTCTCGAATCCAAACTCAACAAGGCAGTTACACATAAATGTGATAATAATTAACGTATCCACGAGTGATGTGATAATATAATATTGGTAGTAATAATAATTAAAATTGACCCCACCACAAATGTTATTGTTGGTCCCGATTTTATCAAAAAGACTAAAATGCACAGTAGAATAGAATTTGATTGTTTCGGTAAACTTGCACTTATCCAAGCTAATGACAACGAGTCAGCTCGATTTGTCAAATATTTAGTACATGTGCTTAATGTCAAGTATGCTTAATGTCAGTATTCAGAATATATTGCAACACATGAGTGTTGAGTTTTAAGGAAAAGTAAGCTGACAACAAGTATGAAAGCAGTAAATGACAAAAGGAGTTTATATTGGTTCGGACTCTAAAGGTCCTACATCCACTATTCAGACGCAAGTTTGAAAATCCACTAAGTGTTGGATTTACAAGGTTGTAGTGACCCGGTGCCGGAGCAGGGAGTAATTGCCGGTGTAGAGAAGCACGAACAATGAGCGGCTCCCGTAAGACTTTTATTAGTTGAGCGGAGGGTGACATGAATGAACCGAGCTTATACCGGAACGAGAGGAATTCTGAGGCTATACAGGAATGGGACTATATAACTAAAGAAAGCTTAAAGGATTTGATATGTGCTACTCATACCAACATGGTGCATCATCTTTTTCGGCAACCATTCTCGGAAAACTCCAATGTTAAGCGTGTTTGACCTGGGGTAGAACTAAGATGGGTGACCACCTGGGAAGTTTCTCAGGGTGCGTGTGAGTGAGGATAAAGCATGTTGGGAAGGACATATGTTGGTCTGTGGGGTCAGCCGTAAGTCTGGAAGCCGATCTAGACTATTGGTGGGTAACGTAGCCGATCTCGGGTGAGCTCGTTCGGGCCTTGGGGTCGGGGCATTAAAGATGGTATTAGAGCCGAACCTCTCCCAGTACGGTGTAGTTCGGGGACGAACCAAGCGGAAGCTGGTGGTCATGTAGTGACCAGGTGCCGGAGCAAAAAGTGATTGCCGATGTAGAGAAGGACGAACAATGAGCAGCTCCCGTAAGACTTCTATGAGTTGAGCAGAGGGTGACATGAATGAACCGAGCCCACACGGAACGAAAGGAATTCTGAGACTATACAGGAATGAGACTGTATAGCTAAAGAGAGTTTAAATAATTTGATAGGTGCTACTCATACCAACATGGTGCATCATCTTTTGGGAGCGAGGAGGACAAAATCCCCGCAAGAGATGCCTCTGTATTGACCGACACAGAGCCTGTGTCGGTCGACAAGGCAGGAGATCGAGCGACATTGAAGGCAACTCGATCGACAGAGGCAATGCAGTCTGTCGACCGACACAGCCCTTGTCAATCAACATGTTGGTCTTGAAGCTGCGGTCAATTTGTAGGCAAATCGGTCGACACAAAGGCGAGCTGGAGCTGAAAAAGTGAAAAACAAAGGTGATCCAATTCCTCTGATGCCCTATCCTCAAAGATTCGCAAAGAAGAAGGAGGATTCCAAGTTTGCTCGATTCGTGGAGAATCTCAAGAAGGTCAACACCAACATTCTATTGATTGAGGCTTTCCGCGAGATTCTCGGCTACATGAAGTACTTGAGGAAGCTGATGAGTGAGAAAAAGCCGGTAATTGAGGATCAAACTATTTCTATTCATGAGCAGTGTAGTCTTCTTTTGCAGAAACAAGTTCCGATGAAGAGGTCCGATCCGGTATGCTTCTCGATTCCGATCGAGATTGGGAGGAAAGAGTTCAGGAATGTCCTCTGCGACATAGGAGCCAATATCCATTTAATGCCCTACTCAGTGTACAACAAGTTGCAGATTGACGAAATGAGGCCAACCACAATCACTCTCCAAATGGTGGATCCCTCAATTTCTCGACCAAAGGGAGTAGTTGAGGATGTTTTGATTAGAGTAGGCCATTTAATTTTCCCTACTGACTTTGTTGTTTTGGAAGTCCACGTAGAACATGGGATGCCCCTGATACCTGGAAAGGAGTTCTTGAAGATAAGTGGAGCCTTAATTGACTGTCGAGGTGGAGAGATAACATTACGAGGGAATGATGAGACGATCACTTTTGTAATCGATAAAAGTCTGAAGGAAGTAGCCTGCAACACAATCTCTACCACTACTGATGAGAAAAATGAAGAAGAGGCTGCCAAGACCGAATAAGAGCGAGGAAATGAGATGGCAAAATTGTCAATTACACCATCTTCTTTCGAGCTCACAACTGTCATTCATGATCGGATGGTCTACATGATCGATGCAAGGGGGCGGCGAGTCTGGACTCGACCACCTTGGTGAGGAAAAGCATCATCGAGCCACGACAATAACTAAGACACTGAATGAGAGGTAACTCATTATTGTACTTATTTTATTCTTGTTTTTCATTAATTTTCGTGTGTTGTTTTGCTTCTCACTTAAAAAAAATTTGGAGCTCTGTATCGATTGACACACAGGGTGTCGATCGACCCAAAGGCGATTGACGGAACACACTTCGACCTAACATTTCGATCGACAAGAAGGCTATGTGTCGATCGACAGGATCATTGTCTACCAACACAGGATGCTAGCAGCCAAAATCTTTGTCGCTCGAGTTCTGCAGCTTCCGAGGGATAAAAATTTGGTGTCTAAGGCCAACAACGAGGTACAGTTTCACTCCTAGTCTGATTTTCAAACTTATTCTCTTTGTCAATTGAATAAGTTTGGGGGGAGGAGGACTTGGAGTTGAAACTATTTCTTTCCCTTTTACTTTATGCTTTCAGTTTGTTTAGATTTATGCCTAGTTTAAAAATCTTTGCATGGTTTTGTTGCATTGTTTGAATAAGTTGTGATTTTGTGAGAAAATTTGCATAGTTATGAGATAACCGTATCAAGAATGCAAGATTTGAATTGATTGACTTTAGTATGCATTGATTGTGATAGTGGTTGAGAATGCTTATGAATATAAAAAATCGCATGATTACTTGTTTTGAAACTTGCATTAACATGAAGTTTGATGATGATTTGATGTTTACTATGGAAGAAATTATTGTCCCAAGTGTGAGATTTGAGCCTTAAATTCGATTGTGATTGATAACTGCAGTAAAGCGGTTAAGCAAATAAATTTATAATTACACCCTAAGGTGGTCGATCCCACAGGGACTGTGCAACGATGAATCTAAATTACTAGCTATAATTATTAGAACATAGAAGTTTGAGGTAATTGAAAACTGGGGTTTTGTTTAGAAATTAAAGATGACAATGCGATAAAATAAAGGGTTTTTGAAAACAATAAAGAAAAGCACAGATCCTAGGGCAGATAATCTAATCATCAACATGCAAATATCAATCAACTCAGCAATGGGGAAAAAATAGATTTTTGTGGATTAAATTCCTTGGTCAGGCAATTAAATCCTAGATTATTAATTAGTGACTATCTCCTCTCGGTCTCAAGAACACCAAATAAATTAATCTCAATAATTATCTAATTATTCCTATGTAGGTTTCTTCCTTTTGAGACAGAAAACAAACACAATTAATTCTCTCTTCCTGTTAATAATTTTCATCTCTCGATCCATCAATTATTAACTATAAACCTAGATCTCAATTCACCTCTCGGTCCTTCTTTTAATCTAGATTATAAAATTAAATCAGAGAATTAATACATGCTATATGAGTTGATATCAATTAGACATGCATCAGAAAAGAAATCATAACACTAAAACCTGTTTAGGGTTCTAGCCACAAAACATGACTAGAATTAAAGCAAACATATTATTAATTGACTTACAAATAAAATAGGAACCTTCAATGTCTTGAAAAACTCCAATGTATTCAGCAAAAACAAAGAAAAAGAGATTTAAAGATGTATTTTTGTGCTTAAGAGTTCATATTTATAGAAGGGGAAAAAGACCTAATTTGAGTATTGGGTAAAAATAGCAAAAACTGCCAAAACAGGCCAAAAATAGCTTTTTCGGGCTTCTGTGTCGATCGAAACAAATCCTGTCGGTCGACAGGAATGTTTTGACCTCTGTTTCGGTCGACACAAATCCTGTCTCTCGACACAGAAACATCTGTTTGCGCAGTCTCACAGTTTTGGCCATAACTTCCTCTCCCAAACTCCGATTGACCCGATTCCAGTTGCGTTGGAAAGCTAACTCAAAGATCTTTCCATCCATGTGCTCCATTAGCTCAGATTCCATCTGTGGAAGAAGTTGTGACTGTTCCTTTGAACATCATCTGCTTTCGGTAAGGGTTTCCAATGAATTTGGCCTAAAACCTGCAAAATTCACCCATCAAAGGCATAACACCCTCTAAAGTAGACTCATGCACAGAAATAAGTAAAAACATAATGTAAAACACTTGAAACAATGAAGAAAAATATAGATAAGTGAGTATAAATATGAGCTTATCAAGTGTGTCTGCATTATTGAGTATCTCTAGAACTTGTTTTGTTTCTTTTTCGAGACTGCTAGTGTGCACAAGTTTAGAAAGTGATTTTAGGCCATCTTTGTTTAGCCTATTTATCCCATGTACTGTCCTAATTGAAAATTTATCCCTAGTCAGCCCTTTTGAGCCAATGTAATTTTCTTTCTTTGTCTATGAGTTAGAAAAGGATAGGGGAATCAACTCTTGTCTATGAGAGTAGGTTGGGATTTGTTTGAGAAAGATAAGATATTGTTAGAGGGTGAAAACAATAGAAAGGTTGGGCTCTAGAAAAAATAATAAAATGAAAAAATTGTATATGTGTTTGTTGATCCCTATAAGCTCAAATGTTTAAACAAAATTATTAGGAGCATAAAAGGATGTGTGTGAAAAAAAAAAGAAGAAAAAAATAGAAAAATAAATAAAAGAGCCTTAGGTTGTGTTGAATACTACAGGAGATGGGTGGATATCAATAGATCGTGGTTTTGATTTGTTGAGAGCCATGAACTCAATTGATTTTAGTCACTTGGCCATATATTTTTCTACCTTTCACTAAAAAGCCTACATTATAACCTTGAATAAAGTCCTTTCTGATCTTAGACTTGTCTGCACATATTTGCAGTGGAGATTTAGAATATTTGCAAGCATGTGGTAGAACTTGATTTGCATGACTTGTGTGATCTCATAATATCCTAAATACTTGAGCGAATGAGTGAAACACTTACCTTGTGAGTCTTCCATGGTTTACTGATTTTCTGATTCTTACAAAGTGTTGGTGTTTTGTGGATTCTCGAGTTTGATTGTGATGAATCTTGTGAGGCATTGCACTTCTCTTCTGCTTGAGCTTTTGATTCATTTTTTTTGTTGATTGAGGACAATCAAGTGTTTAAGTTTGGGGGGATTGATAAGCTCATATATAGCCTCACTTATCACATTGTTTTCTTATTTGTTTTATGCATTTACATTAGCTTTTAGTTAATAATCGAGCATGAGCTGTTTATAGGAGATATTACACTTGTCGTGCTCAGTTTTGTAGGGTTTTGGGTCCAAAAGAGATGTACTTGTTGAAATTTTGATCAAAAGAGAGAAAAATTCGCCAGAATGCGTCTTTATCGATCGACAGAAAATGTGTCGACCGACACAGAGGACGAGAGGGAGTTCCAAGATGAAGGAAGGATCGATCGACGCAAGGGGTGAAGATTGACCTCCATGTTAATTGACATCCTGCGTGTCGACCGACATGGAGGCTGGACTTCGATTGAGGAAAAAGCCAGAGGCGCATCTTTCATGTGAAACTAATTTATAATAACAATGGGATCTGTGACTATTCAATATGCTAATTTTAGGATATCAGTGTTAGTTTGGCCATTACATGCTAGGTTACATGTCAAATACTGTAGATATTGCTAGTTCCTATTATCTATTTCACCTCTAAGACACTAAAGGATAATTATTTGTCAAAAATAGCATAATATACAAAAGCAAAACCAATGTTTCATGAAATTAAAAGAATAGCACAAAGTTTTAAACCCTTTCAATCCCTTCCCAAGCATTTTGATTTTCTTTCAATTTCACCACATTAAATTTTCTGGCAAGATAACTACTACTTTGATTCACCAGAGTCCTACCTCGCAGTCTAATTGGAAACTTTAAAAAAAATTAATTTAAAATGTAATTTAATCCCCACCAAGAAACCATATCTACAGCAGCATGAGACTGTAAGCCAAGGCCTGCTCCACCAGAACTAGAAAACATCAAAACTAATTGGATGATGCATCAGACTCAGCTGCGGAAGTGGTTGGAGAGGAGTGGTGCCACAATTTAGAGCAAGTGTTGCCGGAGTTGTTACTGTGGATGCTAATAATATGCAGCAAAAGTGGTTGTGGAATCAGGCTGAGGGGTGGTGGTGACTTTGATTAAAGTTGGTTTTAGATAGGGGTAGCAATTTTCGACACGATTCAATAATCCAACACGAATTCATAAGATAATAACGGATATAAATTGAATCTTATCGGATCGACACAATAAGAACATGAAAATTTCAGATCGGATTTAAATCGGATCCAGATTGGATCAAATACAGATTAAACTCGAATATCCATTAATAAAATTAATATAATCATTTTTATTTTTATTTATTGATTTTTTAAATATAATAATTAATAATATAATTTTAATTTTTAAGTTTGGGTTACTTTATGAAATGTTGATTTTCCATTGCATATATGTTTTCTTCTTTTTTTTCAAATTATTATGTTTTTTTATCAAATTTTATTGCACAATTTTTTAGTTTATTGGATTATTATCGGATTTGATAGTTCTTATCGGATTGGATTTGAATTGGATAACGGATGGAATTGGATTCAGATAAGATTTGATTCGGATACGGATTTAACATTTTCTTATCGGATTGGATATGGATTTAACATTTTCTTATTGGATCGAATATGGATTGTACTTTAATTGATTGACACGACAAATTACCACCCCTAGTTTTAGGTTAGTGTTTTTTTAGTTGTTGACATACAAATCATGTGAGCAATCAACACACCGGAAAATTTATCAAGGTAAAAATAATTGAAGCATTAGGGAGGCAGGGGTTGAAAGTAGGGGTGCCAATTCGTGCGGATCAAATCCTTATCGTGTCAATCCGTTATCAATCCGATCCGTTAAGGTCAAATCCGTATCCGATCCGTTAAGAAAAATCAAAATATGTATCCGTATCCGATCCGTTAAGCTCAAATACGTATCCTTAAAAAAATGTGATGATATTTTTTGAATATTTAGCCTTTATTTAATTCATAAGGTAAAGTTTGAATACGAGAGAAATGAGAGGGGCCTCATTTTCATCATGCGCCATCAGTGCCAGATTCTTCACCAATATTCCACAATCAAATTGAAGGTTTACGGCGAAAACTCTCAACTCTCAATTAGTGCCTATCAAATTTCCCCAGAATTATTGTATATGAACTTGGAAAGAATAAAGATAGACTTTCTTTATCATTGCAAAAATAGCAAAATTGATAAACATCAAATCAAATCACAACAATAATTAGTTCGAAAAATCTGATTTGCAACCCGAGTTCACTATTAACATGCATTTCCTAGATGATAAATTATTTTTTTTTCTTTTTATTAAAGATGTTTTTCATTTTCCAGTGAGGAATTCACCTTTCGTTGATTGTTAACAAAATGCAATTTTGGAAATTGTTGTTGGGGTTCGATTTTATACGTATATGGGGCTCAAGGAACCAAGAAGAAATAACAAAAAACGAAATAAAAATAACAAGTATAAAAATATAAAATTTTTTTGAAAGTAAATAAAGAAGATAATTGACTGATTATTAATCAAGAAAAATAGGTACACAGTAAACTGAAGCATGTCGAGATACAAGAAGGAGCTGGAGCAGAGTACTGTAGCAGGTCAAGCAGCTGCTACAGTAGAGTCTCAGTTAAGCAAATAAGCATTTATGTGTGTAAAAGTGAATAATAATCGAAAATGATGAGTTTTCCCCTATTTATAGATCATAGGGCCCAAATACAAGTCCCCTAACGTTCTAAACTCTAACAACCACGTTCCCCATGATTTTAGGGGTGGTTGGAGCTGCTTCCGCGAAGATAGGGACTAGTGCAACTGCTGATGACTTTCTCGCAACTGCTCTACCTTATCTACCAGCTGCGGCCTCGACGACCTTATCCAAAGACCACCTTTAAACGACCTCCTTTAAGGAGGTGCACTGAGGCGACCAGCTTGAGGAGGTGCACTGGACGACCTGCTTGAGGATGACCTCCTCGAGGTGACCTTCCTTTAAGAGACCTCCGATAGAGACCTCCTTCAAGTAGCAACTTGGATGGACCCCTATCGATAGTTGACCAGTTTCTTCTAGCTGCTGTGTATTGCTCCTACTTGAGGTCGGCTTGAGGTGCTACACATGCGCAACTCTGAGGTGTTGTGCAGCTTTTTTAGAATTGCATAGTACTTTTGAGCTACATATCCTGAACTGATCTAAGAGCTTGAGCTGAAACCGTGGACCTTCTGCAGATCCATTTCAGCTTGGCCATATCAGATTTTGCGCAAAATTATAAGTTATAAAAGAAACTATTCATGCAAGGTTAACACAACAAATAATTTCTTTTAGAGTACCCAAGTAATTCTTATGTCTTGCGTATTCAATATTTTATACATTTGACTTATATTAGATAATTCGAATTTAATTTAAACTAATACGTTTTTTTAATCACCCTAGATTAAAATAGAGTTTTGTTAGCATGAGTTAAAAGAATGAGTTCATAAGATTTGTTGTTAAAACTTGAATCAAACAAATAATAATAATTAAAAAAAAAATGAACAAATAGCTATCCGAAGATGCTATTGATTTCTCAAACTTCACACGGTCTTATCTAGTAATTTTGGTGGTCATTCTTTATGAGTATTATTTTTTCTAATTTATTAGAATAGTACATGATGTGTCCCACGCTCATAAAATCGACATACCTAATCCAACTATAATATTCAATATAATTACAAAAATATCAATATGTATACATATATGTATATATCGAAAATTCAAATCCTTCTAGAAAAAAAGTTAGATTGTACAATTTAATGCATAGACGCCATAATCTGTTTCGTGTGAAAAAAAACGTTTCACTTGGGTTTTTTAGAAAAATAAACGTGTTCCTATACTTGCATTTGTTAAATGTCAAAAGTAGGGATGTCAATTTAGCCCGAAATCTGTGGGTTGACCCGATTAACCCGAGCCAAAATGCGGGTTAGGGTCGAAATATTTTAACCCGAAAAAAATTTAGCCCGAATAGCCTGAGACCGAATAACCTGAGGCCCGATAGGGTTGAGCCCCAAACCCGGCAGGTTGGCCTGATTAACCCGATTATTTTTTATTAATATATTTATTATAATTATAGTACTAAAATCTACTTATAATATTGAAGATCATATTTATTAATTAAGTTTTAAGTTATATAATTATATTTAGTTCAAATAATATTCAATACATAGTTAAGTTTAATTATTTTTAAATTTAAAAATATTGATAAAATAAAAAATAATGTATTTTTAATAGTTTAGTTTATCATTATCTAAGAATTTGTATGTGTTATGCATTTTTTATAAGAGAGAAATATTATTTTGTTTATTTTTTATTATTTAAAATATTAAAAGAGTGAAAAAATATTAAAAATAAAAAATAATTAATAAATTCATTGGCCCGACGGGCTAGCCCGAAAACTTATGGGTTAGGGTTAGGGTCAAGATTTTTTAGCCCGAAAGAATTCCAGTCCGATTCAACCCGGGCCGATTAACCCGCAACCCGATAGAACTGACCCGAACCTGACGTGTTAGTCCGATTGACATCCCCAGTCAAAAGAGACCATAAATGAAATATATGGTTGATTTGTTATGTATCTCACATTATTTACCAATAAAATTGGATTTATAAATATATTTAATACCCTTCTATAAAAAAAATAGAAAAATACTCCATTAGGAAAGTTCCTAGTTTGAACATATGTACGATGTGAAGTGGATATCTAATGTCTAAACAAAAGTCAATCGTCAAAGGCAATTTTCTAATATCTAAATCTATATAAAATAACACCGTAGGAGTTACATTAAGTGATCATTAGTTAAATTAATTATTAACAAAACGTTCTGTAATCATGCATGGAATACTTAAAGAAATGATTGCAATTAATTTGGATAACAATATTTATTAAACTAGTAAATTTTATGAAATCAGATAATCAATTTAATCATCAACTCGGTCTATCAATGGAGAAAAATAATTATAAACGATTTAAAAAAGTGTTGGATTACTCTAAAACTCAGTAGATATTAGTTAAATATAGTATTTAGATTTGAAATTCCACAATGATCTAGCAAATTAGTATTTGGATTTGAAACTCTGAAACATTATTTTGTATAATTAATATGGGATGGTATTTTTATAAAAAGAAGTGTTGATCCTAAATAGCTTAGTTAACTAAAAGATATATAGCCAATTATCCAATCAGAGTAAGTACGAAAAAAATATAGAGTGCGGAAACATACGTGTAATAAGGTGGACCCAAATTTATTGGCGAATTGTTTATCGAGAAAAGAATAGCCGAAAAATTGTTAGCTAGGTAACTTATAGATATACTCTAACTGAAAACTGGTGGGTTTCAAAAGTTAGAGTGAAACAAGCAAAAATGAGGAAAGAAGCAAAGCAACACAAAGGATTATAGTGGTTGGAATATCAATATCCCTACCTCCACTCTTCTTCCTATTAGTAGGAAAGAAACCCACCACCCATTTTTGTACACGCTTTACAACTATAATATTTTGTCAGAGTACAATTGAATTTCGGCTACTCAATCATACGGACATCACAGTTGGTTGAGCTTTATTACGTCCACCACGTTGTGCTCTTTCTTATGTACCTTCAGCTACCCACGATAATTGAATACGGGTAATAGCCTTCGTTCTTGTGATCGCTTGAGGGTTGTAACATTTTTCGAGTACATGTACAATTTGGTTGAAGGTTTAAGTTCCCTTTAAGAACTTCTGGTTGGATGAACAAGGATTTCGAACTGAACAACATCGTTGTTGTCAAATACAATTTTAATATTCAAGACACTAGTACCAGTTGTCTACAAGACTTCCAACTGATACCACCTTTTGAAAAACCTTCTCGACTAGGTGATCTTATATCACTTGGATCGTCTTGACTGGGTGATCTGATATCACTTGAATTTACAGTATTTACAGCTAAAGCTTTCCATCTCATAATTGTTGACTTCATCACTAATGGTCTTTAGTTGAGCTTGATCTCCTTTTTGGTTCGCCCGTGTCTGTATGTCTTTGACTTGTCGGGCATAAATTATTACAAAAACTTGAACTGAAAGAATGCATTCGAAGATTAGCTCATCCTCATCTAGTTCTATACTACAATTACTAGTTATCAGATGATTTTTAACATTTCATCAAAAGATCAAAATACCAACAAAAAGTATTCCACAATGTTATGTATATTACAGAAATGTATTTTACAATGTATGAAATATATATTACATTTTTAAATACTCATTATATTTATTCAGTATGATTCTTAAATAAATATATATACATAAATAATTAAAAATACAATCATTTAAGTATAATGTAATATAATACTCACACACTCGCACTATATTAATTTATATAATTTCTGAAACAACGTTTTATTTATAAGGTTTTTATTATATTGATCAAAACTAATAACTATAATACTAAATTATGATATATTCAAACTATTTAATATTTCTCATCGCCATCCACCAACCCAAAAAAAAAACACCCAAAAAGTTTTATTTATTTATTTTATATGCATATACTTACTACTACTAATAATAACAATACATATTAATATTATGTTCAGAAAATTGCCGGCCTATTTTCAGTTCATTGAAAAAAAAATCCTTTATATGCTTAAATATGGAGTAATCTGGATTGAGGAGTTAGAGCTCAAGCATCAATTTTAAGGGAGGTTGCTCGAGATGAGTCGTCCAAATTCAAAAATTCTGTTTGTTCGAGATATATAACAGTTATCCGAAGAATTGCAACTTCTCATGGAAAGTTGTACTAAGCCCCTCGGATAAATGAGTGTATCAGTTCGAAGAATTGCTTCAACTAAAAAAAATTTCTCCTCACGAAAAAAACAATCCTTATCTCCAACTTTATAAATAGTTTGCATTTATAATTATAAAATATATATACATTGAATTCTCTCATCAATCATCAATTTTGAATCAATAAATAAGATATTTTATACTTATTTTAGCAACTAATATTTCAAGTATTTCATTTGGAACTCCATACAAATATTCTCTAGAAAGAAACATTGATCTAAAAGTCAAATCTACAATTATTATTTATTAGAACTAGTAGAATTATAAAAGGGCATGCATATGTCAAATCAGCTACAATTAATAAGCTTTTTCTTTTTAAAAAAAAGCTATGTAGGGCATTTAATGGTCAAATGTAGCATTATACGTGGGCATTTATGCAACAGCGACTTCTATCATGTATTTTATATACATAGTTGTTGAAAATATTCATTGAAAACGATATAACAATATTTATATTTTTAGACGTATTAGTTCAGCACATTTGATTCCATATACTATTTTTTAAAAATAAAAAAACTACTCCCCTTACCATTATATCCAGTTTAATTTTTGCATATTTATTAAAAAATTATTTAATATTTAATCAAATTTCTAACATTACTTTTATTTAAATTATTAATTAGCTTTTTTTATTTACGTAATATTACATTTAATATTCTTATTTTTCTATTCAAAAATACGATTATAAATTAACAAAAAAATACTAAATATAAAAATTAACCATATATTTAAAACATCCTAAAAATACTAACTTGCACTAATAATTGCAACAAAAGGAGTAATTATTAGTAATAATACTCTCCTGGTGTTTTTAGACATATTTATTCTTGATAAATCTGGTAATGAGATATTTATAATTTTATGTGTATTTCATAATTATGATAATAATTAATATCTAATCTCATAGTTGAAGGCCGTGATCATGTAAGCAAAATATTTCATTGATTTTGGTTTGTCTTTTATTTGTTACAATTAATTTAAAATATTGCATTTAATTGAAGACTTATGTAAAGATTTCTTCATAAAAAGTTCATTAGAGCTAAGTGATGAAGCAAAGAATTAAACTTTTGTCAGCTCTTAAACTCTCAATTTAAAAATTAATTAAACTCATTTTGATCTAATTTTATAATATTAAAGATGTAAGACTAAAAATATAAATTTATGTAATAAAACAAAGTTGAAAGTGAGAAGATATCCGAGTATCCTGAATCTTCCTGCCTTTTTATTACACAGCTTTTCCATTTTCAAATGTTTATTCTTCTCCTCCACCTTTTTTTCACACTCACCACCCCTCTCTCTCTCTCTCTCTCTCTCTCTCTCTCTCCCCGACCCACACACGCAGCAGATTTACTCTTTGTCGGCTTCTGCTGCATCTCTCTCCCACACACTCCCACCAACTCATGTGAGACAGGGGGAAAATGTGGTTAAAGAAATAAGCTTTACGGATTTCTATGGAGGCTGGAGTGAATCGTTTACTACACTATAAAAGTGAGCGGTGGTGGAGATGCTAATCGTCTAGGTTTGCAGATTTACTGCATCGTCAAGTTCTTCTACGGTAGTTGCTTCCTATGACTCTACTCGACTTTAATTTGTAATTTTTTTATCGGGTGTGATGTTAATCAATGTAGGGTTTTCTCGTCGATTTGAGTTAGTGGAAAGTGTTACTTAAAAATAGTGAAAAAGAATGCATCTTGGCTGTTTTGTTGTGTTGTGTTGCTTTGATTAGCTATTGCCTTTAGCTGTTTCTTTTTTTTTTTTTCCCTGCATTTTTTCAGATTTTTGTTGTGTAGTGAGGTGAGAGAGAAGTTGTGTATGATTTTGTCAGGTTTAAACTATGGAGGGAAATGATACTGCTCTAAAGAGCACTGGAGAGATAAGCAGGATTGTGAATCATATTAAAGAGGGTGATATGATTGTTAACATTTTGGAATATGAAAAAGATTTAAAACCGAAGATTTCAGAAGATTCACCTATTAAAGAAGTGAATGATTCGGGAATTAGTGTTCAAAAGTCACCACGGAAGAGTAATGCTTCATCTGAAACTGTGAGGATTGCTCCGAGTGCGAATAAGCCCCCCAAGATTCCCACGAGTGAGGGTCTCACTAGGAGAAAATCTTTGTCTAGGTCGGTTTATTCTAAGCCGAAAGCTCGATTTGGTGAGCCGTCTGTATGTATTGATAGTAATATGTTTGATGAAAATGGGCATGAAGTACCTGTGGTATCTAGTCGAGGTTCTTCGCCTAATAGGAAGGTAGACATTGGTAGTGCTAGCATGAGGGATAGGGCTGTTCCAGTAACTCCGAAGACCCCACTTATGTCGTCGTTTAAGGAAGTGGACGAGGATGAGGAGATATATAAGAGGGTTAGTAGCAGGAAGAAGTTGAAGTATAGAAAAGTGAAAGCCAAGGTTTTGATTGAGTGGTTGATATTTCTATTTATTCTTGGCTGTTTGATTGCAAGTTTGGCAGTTCATAAGGTTCAACATCTGAGGCTATGGGGATTACGCCTGTGGAAGTGGTTTGCACTCATTTTGGTAACCTTTAGCGGACTGTTGGTTACCGAATGGCTAATGAATTTCGTTGTATTGTTGATTGAGCTGAACTATTTACTGAAAAAGAAGGTCTTGTATTTTGTTTTTGGCCTGAAGAAGATTGTTCAAATTTGGATTTGGTTGGGTTTGGTGCTCATCACTTGGGCCTTGCTGTTTCGGGAAGGAGTGGATGATCAGTCACGCGTGACCAACAAAATTCTGGATATGATAACTTGGACTATAGCTTCATTGCTTATCGGTGCCTTCTTGTGGCTGTTAAAGAATCTTCTGCTAAAGATATTGGCATCTTCGTTTCATGTGAACACCTTCTTCGATAGAATTCAGGAATCAATCTTCCATCAGTACATACTATTTACCCTTTCTGGCCAGCCAGTAATGGAGTCGGAACAAAAGCTGAAGAGAACTAACACTAATGCTAGTCAATTCAGTTTCCGTGTCAAAAAGAAGGATAAGGAAGGCAAGGAAAAGAAGGAGAAGGAGGTGATCGATATTAATAAGCTGCATCAGATGAAGCAAGAAAAGGTTTCTGCGTGGACCATGAAGATGTTAGTTGATGTGATATCTAATTCAGGGCTCACCACGATTTCGAATGTTCTTGATGAAAGCGCCTATGATGGAGGCAACGAACAAACAGACAAGGAAATAACAAACGAGGAGGAGGCAATTGCTGCTGCGTATCACATTTTCAGAAATGTTGCTCAGCCATGTTGCACGTGAGAAAAGCTTGCTTTAAAATTTTAGTTGTAAGATGCCATTACCGTCTATTTATGTTCGTTTTTTCATTGTAAGTTCCCTTGTGCAGGTACATTGATGAATACGACCTGAGGAGATTCATGATTAAGGAAGAGGTTGATATTGTATTTCCGATGATTGATGTTGGCGACACTGGGCAGATCGACAGAAAAGCTTTGACTGAATGGGTGGTATGTCCGTTTTGACATTCTTGCTAAATGAAACTGGAATAAATGTTTGATTTCTTAAGTGGAGTACTATATCGACACGTTGAACCATGATTAATGCTAAGGGTGTGAAATTATCAATATTATCTATATATTGCACACCAGATGTCGAATTAGCATTTTTTTGCATTTCTATGCAGGTGAAGGTTTACAAAGATCGGAGAGCGCTTGCTCATGCTCTTAATGACACAAAAACTGCTGTTAAGCAACTGAACAAGCTTATCACTGCACTTTTGATTATCATCATTATAGTTGTGTGGCTTCTCTTGACGGGCATAGCGACCACGAAAGTGCTTGTCGTTCTCTCATCGCAGCTAGTTGTGGCTGTTTTTATGTTTGGAAACACTTGCAAGACCATATTCGAAGCCATTATCTTTGTATTTGTCATGCACCCCTTCGATGTTGGGGATCGCTGCGTTGTGGATGGTGTTCAGGTAAGTATTGGAAGTTGTTCTTACTTAATTAATGCTAAGAGTTTTGTCTCTGATTATCCTTCTTGGGGAGAACTGCAGTTGATCGTGGAAGAGATGAATATCTTTACAACGGTTTTTCTAAAGGCTGATAACGAGAAAGTGTATTACCCGAATGCTGTTTTGGCTTTGAAACCTATTAGCAATTTCTACAGAAGCCCGGATATGGGGGATTCGCTCGAGTTTTCGATTGATTTCAGGACTCCGATGGAGAAAATAGGCACTTTGAAAGAGAAAATCAAGAAGTAAGCTACTCCTTCTTTCTCAATTATTTGGTCTATTTTTATCTTGCACGAATGTAAAAAATCATTTATAAATACTAAATATTTCAACATATTTTTTTAATTATCCTTATTTAACAATAACTATTAATAATAGTCCCTATTAATTATGTTTAATTTACAAGGTTAAACATGTAAAAAACAATACTCCCTCCGTCCCATGCCAATTGGCATGTTTCTTTTCGGCACGGAAATTAAGAGTTGTGAGTGTAGAATAAATTAGTGGGATTAATATTTTATTGTTGAGTGTGAAAAAGTTGTCATTTTTAGAAATGTGACAATTTGGTTGGGACGCCCAATTTGGTAAGTGTGTCAATTGTAGTGGGACGGAGGGAGTACTAAATTTGGATATGAGACTGTATAAATGGGACGCCCAAAAAAAAAGTAACTGAACCAAATAATTGGGGACGGAGGGAGTATATTTTTTCCGAGAAAATGTTATCAATGATAGAATTTATGTGTTGCATTTTGCTTCTGCATTGTGATTTTCCTTGAAAATTCAGGTTCTTGGAGAAAAACCCCCACCACTGGCATCCAAATCACAACTTGGTCGTGAAGGAGATCGAAAATGTGAATAAGATAAAGATGGTTCTCTTCTTCAATCATACGATGAACTTCCAAAACATCGTGGAGAAGAACAGACGCAGAACTGATCTGGTTCTGGAGATGAAAAGGATTTTCGAAGAGCTGAACATCAGATACGATCTTCTTCCCCAAGAAGTTCATCTCTCCGAGTTTAAGGCATCTACAGAAGCCAGTAGATGAGCTTCCATCAAATCCTGCTAGTATGGTTTCTCTTTTTCTTACACCGGTGTGACTTCATATGACCTGCGTTCACTGTCCGAATAAACTAGAAAGAATTTGACTGTACTGTTCTTGACAGATTTTGCTGCTGTGATTGCTGAAAGATTCATGTTTGTTGAGGAAGAAAGAACGGGCGACGGTGATGCAGAATCCGAGGAGCAAGAGCATCAATTTTGTTAATAGGGTCGTAATTGAATCGAGTCGAGAAGTAATAGAAATCAATTGACAGGGAGCCAAAAATTATGATGCCTAACAACTTCAGCTAGCTAGGGATAATTTAGTTATATCTTAATTATTATTATAATACTTTAATTGTTCTGATTAAAAATGATAGTTTACCCTTTTGACATGCATGTTTGCTTTATTATTAATTTGCTGGAAAAAGGTATTCCTTGTCACCTTCCTTATTAAATACATCCACTATCCCATTTGTCGCTCTTTATAAATCGGGCGTTTCAATCGAATTATTATATTTTTTAAAATAATAATTTTTCCACGCTCAATAATAAAATATTGATCTCACTAACTTATTTTATACTTATATTTCTTAATTTTCGTGTCGAAATGAAATGTGATAATTGGTACGGGATGGTGAGAGTACTTTATTTCTCTTATTTCTTATTCTTATATATATATATATATATATAATAGAGTACTTTATTTCTCTTATTTCTTATTCTTATATATATATATATATATATATAATTATTTATTTGTCAAATAAAAGATAATACAAATTTGATATCTTTTGGTTAGAGATACAATTTGTCCACATCACTATATCAGATTTTTATCACGGCAACTCGAACATGAATCAATTATATGTTTAAAACATTTTGTCAATAATCAATTAATTATAGGAATTCTTTTTTCATTTAAAATGTCTACTCGAATTTTGAAAAAAATCAACTTAATTATTTTTTTAATTTTCGAGACTTTTTAAACTACCAAGACAAAGGCCGTGCGTCGGCTGTTCAGAATAACTATAAAATATTTTTCCGAATTTTTCGTATCCCGCCGTCCACAAATTTTTAAAATATTTTTTAGATTCAAACTGTATTTCTCGAATAAAATATATGTAACGTTCATTTTTTTGTAAGGATTTCATCATCATCATAAATCTAACTGTTTTGATTTCATACTTCAAACAAATTTTCATGTCATATTTTGTCTTTTTGGGTATTTAATTTATAAAAAATGGAGATTTGCGATGTGTCTTATGAAATTGAGTACTCCTCCCATTTATTTATTTCTATTTTAACTTGTACGAATGTCAAAACTCATTTATGAATACATTTTTTTTTTAGAAAGAAGTAATATCATTAATCAGGAACATTTGTAGCATCAGCTACTAACAAAAGTTTGAAACGAGATGAAGAAAGCACAGAAAGAGAGCAAACAATGCTCGACTGCCTAGCTAAATTGGCAAGATAATGAGCAACATAATTATCTTGGCGCCGGATCCATTTAAAGGAAATGTCCTCAAAGAGCTTTGAGATTTGAATGATATCTGCAACAATAGTGCCGGTAGAGGTGTTGGGAATGGACCTACAAATGATTTTAGAACATAATGCTTGGTTGTCAATTTCGACACAAACTTTCTTGTACCCTTTGTGCTGCGCCATCAAAAGACCACGAAGACATGCAGTTGCTTCTGCAAGTTCAATGTCAAAGTGGTGTGGAGATTGATCAACCAAAATATCAATAGGCGATCCATTGCAATCACGTAAAATTCCTCCCAAACCTGAAATGCCTGAAGGTCCCAAGGATGCATCCGTATTCAGCTTGACCCAGCCTGGTAAAGGGGATGTCCAACGATTGCAGCGTGGTTGAGTGCGCTGGGCGTGACTGAAGTCTGCATTAGCTTGCTCAAAATCTTCCAGAATTGATTTTGCAATGAGCAAGCATTTCCTATGATCTGAAGTGACGCCTTTGAATTCCAGCGAGTTACGGGCTTTCCAAATAGACCATAATAGAGCAGAAAATGAATTCATCTGGTTTGTCTTTAATTGTATGAAGAATCCAATCTTGAAGAGGGATATGTTGTGGGTGGTTCACTTGGAGTCGAAGGCAACAGACATTCCACAGAAACTCACTCCAAGAGATGCGGACTGGCTGTTGAGACCATTTATGAATATATTAAATATTGAACAAATTTTCTGAATTATACTTATTTAACAATAACTATTAATAATAATTCTATTAATTATGTTCAATTTATAAGGATAAATTTATAAATACATTCAAAAAATAATACTAAATTTAGATAATGAACCATATAAATGGGACACCAAAAAAAAAAAAAACATGGACCAAATAAGTATTTTAAATAATTTCCACTTTAATCATCAAGGAACTGTATTTGATTTTTGTTTCTTGCGTCAATTATGAATTCTGTGAGAGAGAGAAAAAAAAAAAAAGTAATATTCCTTCTTGACCTTCCAAAATTGAAGTGGGACTTTATATAATACTAGTATGTCATATATGCACTGCACAATAATTATATTTTACAATAAGTTTATTATTCTATAATTCTTTGTGTATTAATATTTGTTAAGAAATTTGATGTTAAAATTTCTTTATTTTGATTTGGTGTGACAAATGATGAAGGCCTAAACAGCCTAGGAAGTCTCTAGATTAACTTTAGTTTGTTTTTCAAATGTAAAATTCTATAAGGTCTTTTATCGAGTTATAATATGAGCTGATTGAAGAAAGACTGAAGAAAGGACTCAGAGAGACTGAAAATTCAGTATGAAACTGATCAGTCTAGGACTGACAAGTTTGGGACTCCATCAATACTGGAACTCATCAATCTGGGACTGACCAGTCATAAACTCGCCAATCTCAGAATATCAAACTTGTCAGTATGTGGATCAACATTCAGACTCATAATGTCAGCCAGCATGGACTTGCCAACCTGACGACATCAGCATGAAATCTTAGTTTCAATCCCCGCGCATAAAGATAAGAAGAATTGACTGAGGAATGGTACTGACAAGATCGAAGTTTACGGATTGGAGATTTCTTAAAGTCTGAAACTCAAGACTTCAGTCTTGATTCTTCGGACTGATCATATCGTCGTTCTATCGAAAAGGTGAACAATCACAGTCCAAGTCAGAAAAAGCGGGAGCAGTTCCTGTTTTCCCAGAAAAGCAACCTGCCGTACAGAGAATAAAAACATCGGATTAGACAATATTCGATGTTTCTAAAAGGCTCTTTTTAAAATCTCTGGACCTTCGCCTATAAATAGCCGAGGACCTCTAGAGATTCAAATACCTAACCTTTGAATTTTCAGAGAGCCAAACTGCTGCCAAATTTCCAACTTAAGTTAGAGGCCTGTTTCAAGTTTTTTGTGTGTCACCTTCGTGAACACGACACTCAAAACACTTAGTTCTTGAGTTATTCTTGGTGTTCTTTCTTTCCAAGAAAGAACACAACAGTCAAGCACTCCGTACTTTGACTATTACGGGCGTTTAGACGCAAACTGATAAGTCCCGAGGTGAATTATAAAAAGCTCAACTCCGACTACAAGGAGGCTGTGTGGTGTGCTCACACTCCGAGAAGCTGCGAAGTGAATGACGATAGAAGATCATGTGAGTGATTTAGTGGATTGGTGGACAAGACATTCACCAACTAGAAATATATCGTGGGAGCACCCTGTTGTATTCCATCACTTAGTGAATTTCTAGATTAAGTCTGAAGAGTGGACGTAGGATATTTTGGTGTCCGAACCACTATAAATCCTTTGAGTATTTTTACTGCTTTCTGTTTATCAGTTTGCGTATCTTAAAACTCAACAAGTGTTGAAATATATTTGAAACTGACTAATAACTATTAAACTCTTAAACGGAGCTTTCAGGCAAACCAAACTAGTACTAAAAAACCAATTTGGATAAATACAAGTCTGTTATTAAAAATATTCCCCTGTGCAATATTTATATATTTTGATTTTAGGACCTTCAATTTTTATACAAAAATTATGTTAAATAAATAAAATAATATATATGCATAAAACTATATGCATTCCTTACATTTTGAAATATTTAAATTTTAAGTTCGTTTTTAATCATAAATTGAAAATAAACTAACATGAATTTGGAGTACCTAAAAAATACTTCGTTCATAAACATAAAATGATTATTTGTGTATGATTTATCCCACATTAATTAACTTTATGGTCCATTTAATTTAATTCATCTTTTAGATTCTCCAATGCTTATTTAATAATCCGAGTTCGCAATTTTAGATTAATATTTTATGTAATAAATTTTGTATGAATAATAGATATTTATAATCTACATATTCACATAAATATTTGTTAAATTGTGACACTAAATTTATCGTTTATATAGAAATACATTATTGTAATTTTATATTATTTATAAAATAATTTTTAATAGAGATTAATTGAAATATGTAATTGATAATTAATCCAAATATTATTCTAGAATAACATTATTGTAATTTTATATTATTTATAAAATAATTTTTAATAGAGATTAATTGAAATATATAATTGATAATTAATCCAAATATTATTCTAGAATAAAAAAATTATAATATGTTATTATCATTTTCATACACTTAAAATTTAATCAAATATTTATACATAAAAATATTTTTTACTTAGTAATTAATGAAGTAATAAGTTTAATTAATACAACTAAAAAATATAGATTTACCTTATGTGATACGATCAAAATTTAGGAAAATCGGATCTTTGATATAACTTGTTTTCCTATTTCTATCTAATAAAACTATTTATATAAGATTTCATATTCCTATTCACAAACGAATTACAATTCTATTAGAAATCGAATATACTGCTTATAAATACTTTACAAAAAAAAAAAAAAAAAAAAAATCACAATCAAACCCAACGAAAATTTTAAAAAATACTCCATATATATATCCATAATGTCGGTGTGGGACACCGATTACCGCTACAAGCCGTCGCCGCTTTTTCAACAAGTCTTCCTCTGCCTCCCCTTCGACAGATACAACAACCCCAAACCAGAATCCGGCAACAAAATAATCATGCCGGAATCAACCCTCTCTCAACTCCTCGACCGCCGCGTCAGATCCCCGTTCTTCTTCAAGATTGAGGGCTTCAACTCCGACAAAACCTCCCACTGCGGCGTGCTCGAATTCGGCGCCGACGAGGGCATCATCCACATGCCGCGATGGATGATGAGGAGCTTGTGCATCTACGAAGGCGACCCCGTCGTTCTGCGCGATGCCGCGCTGTCGAGGGGGACCTACATGAAGCTGCAGCCGCATGCGGCGGCGTTCATGGAGCTCTCGAATGTCAAGGCGGTGCTGGAGACGGCGCTGCAGGGGTTCTCGTGCCTGAGCTCCGGCGAGACCATCGTGGTTGGGTATAATCAGAGGGATTTCTATTTGGATGTGTTGGAAGTGAGGCCGGGAAGGGAGGCGATCTCTCTCATCGATACGGATTGTGTGACGGATTTTGCGCCGCCGTTGGATTATGATGCTGAGGAGAGAGAAGATGCGGTGAAGAATGTGCGGAAGCCGTTTTATGGGGCGGCGCGTCGCTCGGATGGGGACGCGGTGATGGTGGAGACCAGCGAATGCTCCTCGGCCCCGGCGGCGGAGATGAAGGAGAAGAGAGAGAAAGGCGCCGGAAGAGAGTTCAAGCCTTTAACGGGAATGAGTCGTGTTGATATATTTATATCTATATTTATTGTTTTACATCTCTTCTATTTTCTATTTCAACAAATATAACATACTTTATTACTCCGGTCCGGCTGAATTGTCCCGAGTTGACCGGGCACAATAACCAAGGAGTGTGAGTGTAAAGTAAGTTGAGTGAAATTAATATTTTATTGTTAAATGTGAAAAAGTTTTCTTTTTAAGTAATGTGACAATTGAGGTGGTACGGAGGGAGTATATTTTTTGATTCTCTTAGTTAACAGTTAACACAGTAGTTCTTTTTAGTCTTTTTATATCTTCCACATTGATCCATTTTTGGATTTGTGATCTATTTTATTGTCATCCTAAAATGAATTATTATGTATAAAATATAGTTTCTCCCTAACATATTTATACAAAACATACATGATGGAATTTTAGAAATATAAATATAAATTTTTGGGGCAGGCACGAGGCCCAAATCCAGTAAGCAAGCTGGCCCAGCCAACGACTTAACCCAAGTAGTAGGCCTACCGAGATCGATAAAAAGAGCAAGTCAAAGCCTCTACACCGACGCCCTCTGCACTTCGACATCGAGCACCTAAGAGGGTCGGTGACGAAGCTCTCCAGCGAAGGAAACCCTAATTACCTGGCGGCACCCGACCGTTACAACCCTAACCGATCCCAATTAAAGAACCCGGAACCGCTCCGAGAATCACGACGAGCCGTTGGTAATCGACGCCTAGGGTTAGACCACTCGCCCCTACCCCTATCCTGTCTATAAATAGGGGTAGGAAACTCATTTTTTGTATCTTTTTTCTCCCTAAAAAGTTTTTATTGTAACTATGCCGATTTATATACAGAATTGAATACACATCCACACTGGATAATCTGTGTTGCGCTGAGATCGTCAATTTTCTTCTAGTCATTTCCTATTTTTCGTTGTTGATTATTTGTTGTTATTTGACGAAGTTCTAAGTGCTCCAATTTCACAAAATACGAACCTCAACATAAATAAAAATAATAATTCTAACTTTTCAATTTAAATTTGCATTAATTAATTGTAAATTCTTTTAATTTTAAAAAAAATGTACCATGAAAAACAAATTTCAGAATATGCTCATGTATTTATTAATTTTGGTACAACATAATGAGTCTAATATTAAATTCGATCAATTATAGCTCAAATTTTAAATAATTTAATTGAGTTTGAAACTACTTTTCATTCCATGGTTGTTTACAATTCTATATAATTTTCTTAAAAAAATGCGAGTATTTCTATTTTATATATTTTTAATTACAGATGCCCATGCACAAACTACAAGAAAAACAGTGAACAACAACGGTTAAAAACTGTTGTTAAAAGGTATTCATAAATGTTGTCGTAGGGGTGTTGTTAAAAGTATACGCTAAAAGACAACGGTTGGAAAACCGTTGTCTTTTGTAGAAAAGACAACAGTTATAAACTGTTGTCTTCTCTACAAAACTGTTTTCTATTCTAGAAAAGACAATGGTTTAAAACTGTTGTCTTTTCTCCTAAATAACAACGGTTTTAAATTGTTGTTTATTGGAGAAAATACACGGTTTGAATAATCGTAAGCTGCTGCAATTAATCTGTATATTTTCAATAATTAATGTATAAGCAAATGCGAAAATCACAATATTCAAATTCATATCATCATTTCAACTTACAAATATACAAAAACAGTATTCCTAAATACCAAACATCATAATATTAATACTTTAAAAAAAGTATCCAACATCTCATCTTCAAGAACACTCACAAATATTCTAAATCAATCTATATCCCAAAATCACAATTGAAAAACTAAAATGATCCGTCTAATATTTCTCGAATTTGCTACGCATATATGTAATCTTGTTCTGAATCTGTCCATTCCATGCGAATATCATCAATATCCGTAATGTTGTAGCTCCGATTGTTGAACTGTTAAATAAAAATAATACATTATAAAGAAACAATAAAACTCAATAATTTAAATTATATATTAGTATAATTAAATATTACCAATAGTTGTAATGCATCGATCGTCTCATCATCAATCGATACTACCATCATCAAAAAATGTGTGATCTATATCTTGTACATCTAGCTTAGACTTTTTACATTTTTGCTCCTCGTCATCAATAACATTTAATGCTTGCTATTTTCTTGAAGCCATGACTATCATTGATATGCAATCCACATATTTTAACTTTATTATTGACAATATTAGTATTCAGTCTTTCTTTAGACTATATAAGAACTGAAGCAAAATTATCATATTACATAGCAAAATTATATAGTTACCAGACAGGTAATTATAAATATTAAAACCAAACATCATATTATATAGCAAAATTATCACACAACACTTGATCTGTGATGATTTCGCATCATAAAGGTCACAGTATTATACTCGAGGAACATTGTTTCATACCCATTATTATTTGTTTCAACAAATCATACTTCAACTAGCTAAAATAACTACATAGAATACAAAGAACAGTTTCCGTTTTTATTCTGGATAAGAATTATCATTATGATAAAAGAGTCAAAAATGCATAGTTGCTGCGAATTTTATATACATAACAAAATGATTGAATAATGAATTCTAAAATTGAAAGATATTTTCTACCTAAATTTAATAGGTCTCCCAAAGGATGACTCCATCATTACACACATACGATAGTAATTATGTCCTTTGATAGTATTTATTTTTTTATACTTCTTTTGGCCTTGCAGGGTTGCATGCTCTGCCACTTTGGTATCTTATTCCTTTATATATGCTCGACTATAGTAAAGAGAGTTAACATTTAGTAGAGTTATCTAGAATAACTATCTGTGTATTTCCTAAGAATATATAATAAACAGAACAAGGGAAACTCCTGCTTAATTGAATATCTTTAGAACTTCATCATTTTGTGGTTAGATTGAGAATTAGTGTTCTTCCTTCTAGCAGAGTTTCTTTTGTATCATGCAGAATTAAACTGGAAATATACCAATAAATGCTAGAGAGATTTATTTTCTAACCATCATTTGTGATGGGACTTTTGTTATCTAGTCTAGCATTATGGTGCATGGCAAACTCAGTTTTCAGCTGGCATTAAGGTGAATTCATCCTGAATTTGTTTTTACTTATTGTACATAATTAAGTTGGGAGTAATTATAATCTCTAATTCCTAGCTTAGTTTCAGGTGGAAGTTAAAGTTCTTTGTCATATTTCTTAATGCTATGCAAAAGATTAAATTATAATTTTATCTTGTACAGTACTGTTAAGTAAAATAATGTTAAGGATGTCCAGCAAGGGCAAAGGCATTCATTAGACATGGACAATAATACTTTCTCTGAGTTCTCTTGAAAATATTGTTGCCTTTACATGAGCCAGGACCTTAGTAACAGATATTATGACTAAAGTTCAAACATATTCACTGCAAGTAATTCCTTTCATGTGGACTAGCATGCCTTCAAATAATAATAAAAGAAAGGTCCAAACAAAAAACATATATTATAATAATCAACATTGATACATATTAATTATAAGGCAAAGACATAAATCATAAAACGGAAACTCGCATGGAAGGGAAACATACCAGGCACTACCACAGTTTATCATCTAACAGTAATATATATAGTCCCCTCATGATTAATGAACAATTGAGAAATAAGGACTAGGGTATGACCTTTTAATGCCAAGAAAACATAAACAACTCAAAAAAAAGTTATCACAACATGAATTGCTTGAGTTAGAAACATCAAATAGGGAACTCGAACTATACCTATGACGGTCACACTATGGCCAGCCACAAGAGATCGTGAGTTCGAGCCGATGGAAATATGCCCGACAAACGAGGCTCCAGAATCTTGGATGTCCCCAATCATAAAATATATTTCCGATGGAGTTCTACCACAATCAAAAACTGAAGCAGCTCGGTTAATACGAAGATCAGCTCGATTCTCCATCCTTGATGGCCAATTATACAAAAGGTCCTTTCAAGGTCCCTTACTAAAATGCGTATCCGAAGCGGATTGCATCTCGGTATTGTCCGAGATCCATTCTGGAAGTTGTGGAAATCATTCGGGTTCAAGAAGCCTAGCCCTCAAAACAATAACGGCAGGATTCTATTGGCCAACCTTGAAAAAAGATGCTGAGGAAGTTGTTCGAAAATGCGACAACTGTCAGAGGTTCGCAAATTTGACACACTTACATGTCGAACCTCTTCATTCGAATACCCCGGCTTGGCCATTTTGCCGATGGGGAATCGACATCGTGGGAAAATTACCAAAGGCGGCTGGACAAAAAGAATATTTAGTCGTGGCTACCGACTTCTTCACGAAATGGGTCGAGGCCGAGCCTCTCTCTAGAGAACGAGACACCGAAATGATCAATTTTGTGTAGAAAAACATAGTATGTCAGTTCGGCCTATCATTACCGATAATGGGCGTCAATTCACAAGCAAGAAATTTAAAGATTATTGTGAGATGATCCGAGCTCTGCTATTGTTTTCTACACCAAGATACCCCGAAGCAAATGGTTTAGCCGAATCATCCAACAAAACAATCATCAACGTTCCCCCAAAGCAAATGGTTTAGCCGAATCATCCAACAAAACAATCATCAACGTTCTGAAGAAAAAACTCTCGGCCAAAAAATCAGCTTGGGTCGAAGAGCTTCTGGCCGTGTTATGGGCATACCGAACTACATACAAAACCGCAACTGGAGAGTCTCCTTTCTCTCTTGCATTCGGAATCAAGGCCGTGTCCCCAATTGAAGCTATCCAAGGAAGTCCGAGGGTCGAACTATTCGATGAAGAACAAAATAAAGAAAAACTCTTCGATTCCCTCGAGTTGCTTGATGAAAAGAGAATGGAAGCCTCAGGACGAATGATTAAACTTCAGAGGAGTGTGGAAAAATTCTACAACAAGTCGGTTCGTCTAAGGTCATTCCAAGTCAGGGATTGGGTTCTCCGGCAAGTCTTCCAAAACACGCAAGAATTAAATGCTGGAAAACTAAGGCCGAGTTGGGAAGGTCCCTACATTGTCGATTTGGTTGTCGGCAAAGGGGCTTATCGACTTCGAACTTCGGAAGGAAAATCCGTCCCAAATGCATGGAATATTAAATACTTGAAAAAGTATTATTTCTAGCTCGAACTCGTCGATGGTACTTTGTAAAGTAGGAATGAGGCCGTCTCACCGAAAGTTTGTTAGTTCAAGTTGTTTGCATTTGAAATTTTGTAAACTCGGCTGTTTGCCATGTACGAATATTAGAGTACATTCTGATTGTTTCAAATTTTGTTTTTTGTATTTTGATTTCGACAAGTACAACAGTAATCGAAGTCGAGAAGAATACAAAGTGAATAAAAACAAAATGATGAGCCATCAAATCAGCAAACATTCACACAAAAAATCAGTGTACGACAAATTTACAAAAGGAAGCCGAAATATTGTTCATAACATTTAAAGAAAATGCTCAAGGATTGGGGTTCGGCTGCTCGAGGTTGATCTGGTTCGGGTCAACTTGTTCATCCCGATTCTGCTCATCTCTAACCAAGTGGTCCTCCAGATGCTTCGAGAAGGTTTCGTTGTCATTTTTCTCTTCATCATCAGAGACCTCGGAGGCATATGGAGTCGAATAGATGAAACCGAGATCGAGCTCGGGATACTTCTCGGCTATGGCCACCTTCACCTTCTTGCGGATCATCTCCTCCATCGTATTGAAGGTGGATTCACCGGAAGGAGTAGCCATTAGTTGAACGAGGTTCAGACCCTCCCCAGTTGTTCGAGCAGCCTCCAAAGCCTTCTTAGCCTCCTCAGCCTCGGTGCTTAGCTTTTGCTCGGCCTCCGAGCGTCTCAGGACCTCGGCCTCCAGATCCTGCTTGAGCTTGTTGGCGTGGTCCCTAGCTCGGGCCAACTCTTCAACTGCCGACTGTCGGTCCCTAGTCAATTGCTCGACTAAGTCCTGCGAGTTTTTAGGTTCGCAGTGGCTACCGATAGCTCGGAGACCAGATGTTCATGCTCTTTAACAATCTCATGATGCTCCTTCTCGGCCTGGACGAAATCTTTGCGCTCGTCACGGAGACTTTGGTAGCAACGCTCGTAGTCCTCGACCATCCCGCAGAATCCCTGAAGATTCGTTAAATCAATATAATGGAATTTGACGAAACAGTTAAGACAAAGGTAAGACAAAATGTGTAACTTACTGCAAGGGAATTACGAGCGTTCTCCTGAAAAGAGACTCGAGCTGGAGCTCGGGTCGGCTAAGGCGGTCCCGCAAAGGGCATGTCGGCATATGAGTGGAAGGTGGCGATAGATTTCAACCTTTTCTGCTTCTCGGCCTCAGTCTCCTCGGCATGCTTGGCAGTCACTTTGGCCTTTCCAGAATGATGTTTCGTATCTTGATCCGAAAGCTCGGATCCGGTCAAGTCAAAAATCTCCTTGGTGTCTTCTCGAGCTTTCTTACGCCTCTCAATAGGCTGATCAGTTTCTTCAGAATTCACCAGGCTAAGATTTGGCTTATCCTTCTGAGTAGAGGGGATAGCAGTCGAAGTGCCAACAGTTCGGTCCCGCTTCTTTGAGGTCCCGGCGTCCTTGTCTTTTGGCCGAGCAGAGGCCGAACCTTTCTCCTGAGTCTTCTTCTTCTTCGATTTTCTCTGTTGCTGTTCCTGCTCGAATTTCAGTAGCTCGGCTGGGTAAGCCTCTCCATTAGATCGTCAACACCGTGGATACTGAGGGTACGAAGTCGGCGAAGAGATTCGAATCGACGTGGCTTGTGTTGATAAGCTCTTTGGATCCTTTCCGTCTCGGCGTCGGACAATATTGGTCTCGGTTGCCCTACATAAACACAGGTGATGTTAGTTCGATCGAATAACAAGTAAAATCAAAAGAAAGAATAAAACGTACGGTCAACAGTTCGGATAACTCCAGACAGACCGGGGTATTCGCTCGGAATTTGAACATAAAAAAATTCCTGAATCCATTTTTTAGAATTTGATTTCGTGCCAAGGACCAGGGGGCTCGGATTCTTTGATCATTTTGAAAAGAAGTAATAATCTTCACCGCCGCCCATGGATATTATGTTATACAGGGCATTCCACTCTCGAAGGGTCGGCTCTTCGAGCCCGGCATCTCAGAATATCAGATAAGTCCCGAGCATATGACACCAAGAGATTGGGGAAAGCTGGATTGGGGCGATGCTATACTGTTCTATGATCCTTACAAAAAATGGGTGGAGAGGAAGGCGAATGCCAAATTGAAAAACCCGAGCTGAAAAGACCATGAAACCGTAAGGTGGACGATGAGCTCGGTCATCTTCCCCGTGGGCGATGGCATTCAGTCGAACTGAAAGACCGTATTGTTTAAACAAGTCGTCTAACTTCGGCTGATCTAGATCTGAAGGAATTTCTTTCAAGGATTCCCTAACTATTTGATCGTAAAGTGGAGGGAAGATTCCGGGGGCTAATCCCGAAGAAATTTCTAAGGAAAAAGAAGGGTTTGAAGTCTCGGCTTCATCATGATGTCCGGCAGATCCTGAAGATTGGGGATCTTCTCGGCTCAATTGACCGCTACTGACTTCGGTACCTTCGCTAGAGGCCGAAACACTATTCCTACCGTAGAACTACTCATGATTGCAAAGAAAATAGTTCTTGATTAGAAACTTGAGGAAGTTCGATGAAATGCCTTGTCCGAGGAGTTGGTCCGAGATTGGATGTAGAATAAAAAAATTGGAAAATGAAATTTTGAGGGTATTTATAGACGAATATGCCTCGATTATCATGAAAGTCATTTGAGTTCGACCAACCAGGAAAAGACACGTGGCATTTTTGAAATTCAAAATTCAAATAATTCCCGCTCGGAGAAGACCAACCGTCTTTTATCTATAAGCTCGAACTCGAACATACGAGTAGTTCGGTCTTTATATTAACTCGAACATTAAAGTTGTTCGAACAAAGCGAAAGCTTTTTTAAGGCAAAGTGAGCCCTTGGCTAGGGTCAGCCTATTTTATCCGAGGAATTTAGGATATCGAGGTCATAGATTCTTCTGTCCGCAAAGTTCCTCGAAGACTATGAAACCGGAACGACAGCCCAAGAAACAGCTAGGGTGTTCCGGCATAGTATTCCCAAGGGATCCGGGGTCGCTCCCCGACTGATTTGTGAAATTAATTCACGTTTCAGTTTTCAAAGTCCTACGAAATAAAGTTCGTAGACAGGTCGGGCCTAGCCAGCCGCGGACTTAGGGGTGATCGTAAAACAAAAAAATAACTTTGTAGAACACCCCGAAGTAAAAAAGGCGTCCCGGAAATTCATCGAGTTATATCGCACGATATGGGAACGACCTTTCTCCTGAACATCTCCTAACTACGGTACGGAGTAGGGAAACCTTATTTCTTCTTTGATTTATTGCAGGGTAATTTCATAAGAAATCGAAGAATCAATTAATTCGGCTTCGCCGAGCTCTGAAGCAGTTCGGACGAAAGCCGAGGGGCTATTGTTATGACTCAAAAATGAACAAGTCCATTTGTCAAGTCCATCAAAGAAGAAAAACCCAGAAGAATGTATTTTGGAGCTCGAACTACGAGTCTCGAGCTCGAGGAGAAGCATCTCGAACTCGAACAAGGAACCATGAAGTTCGAGCTACTTTTGAACTAGCATGAAAACACCTTGTCATAAAGAAGCGCGTCATAAAGAAGAGTCACTTTCTTGTATTTACTTTCTATAAATAGAATTGTAATTATGAGACAAACACATTCAACTCTAAGGAATAAATATAGCAATAAAAGCAAAGTCTTCAAGCTTTATTTACAACCAAGCATTTATTTCAATTGTCTTGTGTATTTTTATTCCAAATTTATCTAGTATTCTTATTTAAAATAGCCTCTTAAAATTCCACCATTAACAATAAATATAAACAAACAAATTCAAGGGAATCTCAAATAAACTCAACAATTCAAATAATAAAATTCCAATTTTGTGTTTGAGATAATCTAAGAGTTATAAAAGAAATAAAGAAGAATAAAAATGAAAATTTCAAAAGAATATAATTTCTAATAGATAAATAAGAAAGATAAAATATAAAAAAATGAATTTACATCGTAGAAAGAAAGATAATATCTTAAAATAAAGAAAGCACTTGTTCAAAATATTGTATGACATTCCTTACCTGTTTTTTTAGTCATTTAGTGTTATTTTGACTCAAAACGTGTTTTTACTTAAAACACTTAACACGCTTCTTCTTTTTTATTTTTCCTTCTTCCCCAAACCCTCGACATTTCCGCCGCTGCAGAATTCCATTCTCTTCCCGATTCCGGCGATGAAATTTCCACCTCCACATACATATATTAAGAAGGTTTTCAGATTCCCATGGGGTCGGCCGCCCCCATGAGCCCTCATGTGGCGCCGCCCCTGGAGGCAGGGAGGGTTACGTACGATGGGAAGGGAATTTCAAAGTAATAATGTTCACTTAATTAATTAAATGTAAAAATATAAAATAATAAAATAACAACATGTAAATAACAACATATAAATGTAAGCGTTGTCTTTTCGATAATTGGACAACATGCAAATAACAATAATACAGTAAAAGTGTTGTCTTTTAGCGTATTTTTGTACAAAAAGACAATACTTTTATTTTTAACAACACTTTTTAGATCTATGACAACAATTTTTTAATGAAAAATGTTGTCTTTTGAGTGTTGTTGTTCACTATTTATGTATTAGTATTAGTGCATGATCATGGCATCATGACTATGTCAAGTAGAACAAACAACTCAAGCTAAGATTAATCTAGGATCTTTCGAAGTAAGGCACGATCAAGTTGTATTTCAAATTCTATTCGCAATTTTTTTTCAAGATTTGAAATTTTATCAACTTTTAATTAATTGATCAACTCAAAATAACTAATAGTTCAGTTTTCACTTTTTAGTGACTAACATTAATTAAGTTATTAGTCCACCTTCTTAAACTGTAAATTTTCACACTTATCAATAAAATATTAATTAATTTCACTATTACTTATCAATATTGATTTTGTGTCAGGTCAAATTGGATTATTTGATCGAGACGGAGGGAGTATAAACTATGAGTTTATAGTCTGATCGTGATCAATGAAGTTTTTATTACCGAGACAGCGTAAGTGATGACGCAAGTGAGAACTGAACATTTCAGGCGAGTTTTTCCTGCAGCTCTGCCACCTATTTTCCACAACTCCCTATACTAGCTTGTACTTTTCACTTCCCTCTATACTTTTTAATCAACTCCAGACTCCATGGATGAGTGGTTGAAGAGTTATGAGTGTATGAATATGGTTGTAACAACAGATTGACGGTGAAAAAATCTGACCTCGAGGTCGACTCAAATGATGATCCCGAACTCTAATGCCGAGCTGAGACCAATAGATAAGAACGACTGTTGAGAATAAGACGCGGCGGTTGTAACCAACCCGAAATTTTCGGAGTTAGCTCTGAAAAAACCGGGGTCGTAGCAAACAAATCTAGGGTTAGTTGAGCCCAGCCAAATCTTATGTAACGGCCCCCTCTCCCTTGCGTCTATAAAAGGAGATCCTTATTAGATTTTCTGTTAATTCTGAATGCGTTGTATTGTAAAATAATATATCTTATATTTCACTCGAGGGAAAATATGTACAATACAAGTATATATAATAGAGAAAACAAATCTAATCTAAGGAAAAACTAAAGATATAGAAGATATACTCTAATCTAATTAGACAAGATATGATATATATCTCAAGATCCCCGCAAGCGAAAACGAAGATAGTCAAAGCTTGAAACAAAAGTATTCGAATAGCTGACGAGATAAACTTTTGGTGAATATGTTGGCAACTTGATCCATTGAAGGAATGAACTTCGTGCACAATCGATTTGAGCTAACCAAAACTCGATCATTGAACACTTTAATTCTCTTGTTTTCAATTTGATTTCTATACTTGATACCTTGCATTTCGGCATCAGTTTGTATACTCTTTCACATTTAATTCACTTTCATTCAACATCTGTCCCACTATTAAAATTATTTATTTTTTATAATCTTAATTTGTTATAGTTTAGATTAATTTTATAAGTTTAACCGTAGAGTTCATCCCACCCAATTGGGTATATAATATTTTTTAGTAATTATTTCTCAATTCTTAACTAAAATTGATTAATTTATAACTATAATTTGAGCTCTTATAAAATTTTTATTTTTTAAAAAATCCATTTAACTATATTGTATTATACTTATTTTTTATTTTCATAAAAATATTAATTAAAATTAGTAATCGAGACAATGAAACACCATTATGAAACATATAATTTGAGGAGGATAAGAAGGTAGAGTTAGTTATGAATGTAGAGAATTTAATCATCAAGAATCTGTATTTGATTTTTGTTTCTTGCGTCAATTATTAGTTCTTTTGTGTGACACGATCAAAATTCAGGAAAATCATATCTTTGATATAACTTATTATCCCATATCTATCTAATAAAACAAATTATCTAAGATTTCCAATTCCTATTCACAATCGAATTACAATTCTATTAGAAATCGATTTTCCTGTTTTCCAATTATAAATACCTCACAAAAACTCACAATCAAACCCTACGAAAAAAACAACTGAATAATTCGATCTTCCAAATTCACACAATGTCGGGATGGGACTCCGATTACCGCTACGAACCGTCGCCGCTTTTTCAGCAAGTCTTCCGCTGTCTCCCCTTCGACAGATACAAGAACCCTGAACTAGAATCCGGCAACAAAATCATCATGCCGCCGTCGTCCCTCTCCCAACTCCTCGACCTCCGCGTCAGATCCCCCTTCTTCTTCAAGATTCAGAGCTTCAACTCCGACAAAGCCTCTCACTGCGGCGTGCTCGAGTTCGGCGCCGAAGAGGGCTTCATCCACATGCCGCGCTGGATGATGACCACCTTGAGCGTCGACGAAGGCGGCCCCGTCGTTCTGCGCGACGCCGTGCTGTCGAGTGGGACCTACATGAAGCTGCAGCCGCATGCGACGGCGTTCATCGAGCTCTCGAATGTCAAGGCGGTGCTGGAGAGGGCGCTGCGTGGGTTCTCGTGCTTGAGCTCCGGCGATACTATCGTGGTTAGGTATAATCAGAGGGATTTCTATTTGGATGTGTTGGATGTGAGGCCGGGAGGGGAGGCGGTCTCTCTGATCGATACGGATTGTATAACGGAGTTTGCGCCGCCGTTGGATTATGTGGAGCCGCCTAAAAGAGTTGAAGCGGAGGAGAGAGAAGATGCGGAGAAGAATGTGCGCAGGCCGTTTGCTGGGGTGGCGCGTCGCTTGGATGGGGATACAGTGATGGTGGAGAGAAGCGAATGCTCCTCGGCCCCGGCGGCGGCGGAGATGAAGAAGAAGAGAGAGAAAGACGCCGGAAAAGAGTTTAAGCCTTTCACGGGAACGGGTCGGGTTCTCGGAGGGCCTTCCTTTTTTTGAAACTTTATTTTTTATTTTTTTTTTAATTAAATTGAAACACAAAACTTAGTTTATTTGTGATTTAGTAAATTCTTTGTCCATTAATTTGACCAAAAAAAATATTATGTGAGTTTGTTTATTCCATTATTCTGTTCATGTTATATATTTAATTTAAATCAAGGATAATATCATAAGATATATTTATATAGATATATGTACATATCTATATACCAATGATATTACTTCATCAAAAGGCCTTGATTAATCTTATATGTTGAACGTGCCTATTCATCCAAATCTTAAAGGAAGTATACTCTGCTCTCAAATGAAGTATACTCCATTGTCCATACAAATAGAGTATACTCTACTCTCAAAGGAAGTATACTTTAAAATGGATATATCCGCCTAAACCGTTTAGGCGTGCCTAACGGAAGCTTTTACCTTAATATTCATATTTAAGGGCAATATTTTATCCGTAGGAGGATAATTAATCAAACTAATTAAAACGTATAAATACTTGTGTTATATTAATTCCCTATATATATATAGGCAAGCACAATATTTGTTGTTTCTACACAATTTATAATATTTCTAACAAGATATATGGTTAACATTTCTTGTTAGATTTAAATTATGACATGATATGCATTTTTATTCAATTAATTAGGCATTATATTATGTCTTAATTATTTAAAATGGCCAAATTTATAAAACACATCATCAATTTGGCCACTATTATAAATACATCTCAAATATAGCCAAAAGTACAATTTTATGCATTGGAATCAGTTTAAATTTGATTTGAAAGCAAGATTTTTGACATTTATGTCAAATCTGTTAGTTAAATTCAATTTTTAACAAATTTAAAAGAGAAATGTGCATTAACATGAATAAATGGAGATAAAAATATTAATTTTTGATTAAACAAATTATTTGGAATGATTTTTAATTATATATATTTTTAAAAAATTTCTAGATCTTGGTCGCTCCCGGTTCACATTCAATCACTCTCGGGTCGCTCCCAAGTTGATTTTTATTTATATATATATTTTTAAAATTTTTTTAGACCCAGGTCGCACCCGGTCGCTCCCATAATTTTTATAATTTTTTTAAAAGTTTTTTTGACCCGAGTCGCACTCGGTCGCTCCCGGGTCGCTCCCTTGTTTACCAGAATTTTTATAATTTTTTTTAAAGTTTTTTTAGACCCGGGTCGCGACCGAGTCGCACCCGGGTCTCACTCGGTCTCACTCACACTTATACACTCTCTCTCACACACTGACACACATTCTCTCTCACACTCCATACATTATCTCACACACACTCACATTCTCTCTCTCATATTTAATAATTTTCTTATTAATTATATTATTTCAATAAATAAAATGATATTATATATAAAAAATACTGACACATGTACTTTTTGGCTATTTTTTATATGAATTGATAAGAGTGGCTAAAAGTGATATGTGTATAAGTAAAAATGGCTATTTCATAATTTCTCTCTTATATTATCGTCAGCAAACTTGATATAATTGTTACGTTGAGAGAATCCCAAAACCAAAATAAAAATGTGCATATTTAAACAAACTTAATATGTAATAGACGATTTCCTAATATAATAATTTGTGGGCAACAAGACTTAAGGTTGGGTATCTATTATAATCCAACGCAGGGGCGAAGGCAGCCTTGGGCTGGGGGCAGGAACTTTTTTTTTTTATAGTTATATTTTAAAAAAATTATAAGAATCGATCCAATTGTGATATAGTCAAGTTCCGGAATTTGAAGTCTGCCTCCGCCCTTGATCGAATGGCTAGCATAGCATATTCATTAGTTGAATCTGGAAGCAACGCCTTGGCCGTGGATAAACCTTGCGTTTTCCTCTGTATACACATGCGTTTCGTTCTTCAACCTGCACCACATCGATCACACATGCATGTTAATTCATCTAAATTAATTTATTTTAATTAATAATAAAAAAATTTAAATTGAATGAGTTACGTTTTTCCGACAGTCTTGTTTAAAATGGTTGAAGAAACAAAAGTGGGGCCATTCAAATACAAGAGCTCCCCTTGAATTCTTTCTGCTATCTTCTTGTCCATTTTTCCTGCTTCTATGCACAGTGCTTCATCCGACGCCTAAATTCATCACATAATTAATTAAAATGTCTCTAGAATATTACTCCCTTCGTCTCATTAGATTAGTCCAGTTTGATTTCGACACAAAAATCAATGTTTGTGAGAGTAGTGAAATTAATATTTTATTGATGTGAGAAGATTTTTTACCATTTTAAAAAAGTGGACTAATCTAATAGGACTGACGAAAATGGAAATATGAACTAATTTGAAATAAATAGAAATAAATATATGGAAATATATTTATATAAATATATTTTAAATTAATAATTTTTACTTACAATCACCCATCCCCACGTATCAGCAAATGATGGCACGTGAGCAGTGTAGGCGCGAACATCTGCATCAAAAAACATTAATATTGTTTTACCATTCTTATATGTCTTCACATGAAAAATGAAAATAAATGATGAACTAATTTAAAGATAAAATGAATAAAATTTAAGTTAAAAGTGAATAAATTTTTGGAAAAATTGAAGGCGTAAAATAAAATGATAAAAACTGAAGATAAAATAAAATGAAGTATTTTGAGGTTACAATTAGTATTTTTTGAATGCTTGATTTTGATTTTACAATGAAATATTTTGAGGTTAAAAAATATAATATTCTTACATTCCGATGTTAAGACAATTATCACTTGATTAAGCTCCTATACATAGAAAAAAAAATAGTAGTAATTGATTTTAATTTCGTTCTTACACTTGAAGACTTGTCTAATTGTGTTGTATATTGATGAGAAGACCTCTTTATGAGTGAACAAACCTCCAGGTCCGGCCTTCATTAATATGTAATACATACAATCAGTATTCATAAACTAAAACACGATAAAAAATAGAGAATCTCGTGCAAACAAACCTGAGTAACGAAGATCCCATTAGTATTGAGCTTAGGCTTGAGGATATTTTCATAGAAAGATTTGGTATACAATTGATAGCAAGGCCCTCCTTCTACTGGATCTGCCAAATCTCCCACTATTACATCAAACTTCTCCTCACTCTTCTCCAATTCAGCTCTGAGAGGAATAAAGCAACAAATTAACAAGTGATTTTGCTTAAATATATATATATATATTCATTAAGTTGAGACAAAAATATTTAATTTAATTTGTTACCTGGCATCATTTATGACTAAATTAAGCTTCTTGTTTCCAAAAGCCTCGTGATTTGCTGTAAGATGCTTTCTGCAGAAATCAACCACTTCCTGCAAATTAAATGGGACACAAACTCCACTCTAATTATGCTACTCAAGTTTTTTTTTAGTAATAATATATGATTATTAGGAAGGAGTGGCAAAACTAAAGT
>JAPKLW010002155.1:51820-77631 GCA_026898455.1 Plectranthus barbatus
TTTAGTAATAATATATGATTATTAGGAAGGAGTGGCAAAACTAAAGTCCAACAATAAAAATCTTAATATACTAGATAATTATTAATAATATATATATATATGCATATTATTACCTGATCAATATCACACATAACAACTTTCTCAATTGATTTATGTCTGAGTGCTTCTCTTGCAGTAGATCCTTCGCCACCTCCCATAATAAACATAGTCTTGGGGCTGAAATTATATTTAAATATTAGAGTTTTTCTAGTTAAATTACCATATTTTTTTTTTGTTTCAATCTCGTATTATTAAACATTTTTTATGTTATATATAACAACAACAAAAAAAAAGTATATATCAAGTGTCTCTACTTCTGCAAAAAAGTAGAACATACTCCTTCCGTCTCGCATAAATAATCTGTTTTTCTTTTTTCGTCTGTTTCATGATATTAGTTCACTTTCTTAAAATAGTAAATTTTTCACACTCAACTATAAAATATTTATTTTACTACCACTCACATACTTTCATTATCATGCCCGGTTAAAACGTGACTATTTGACTAGAACGGAGGGAGTAAGTATATAAGAAGAAAATATGTGGTAAAATAATTTATTATAAGGTTTTAAAAAAAAAAAAAAAAAACTAACTTGGGGTGAGAGAGTAGGGCTGGATGAATTAAACATTCATGATAAATAAATTCATCCACTTCTGCACTCTGCATCTTCCCATCAATCACCAAAACCTGCATGCAACACCTATATATTAATTTTTCATTGCAACAACTTTACATGAGATTGTATATTAAATAATTTCAATCTTTCTCACCAAATACCGTATCAATATATAATTAATAATCAAATAATTTTTTTTTTTAATTTCAAAATAATATGAATAATGAATTGATCACTTCGTACCTTCCCGAATCGTTTGGTATCGAGAAGAGCAATGTCTTGATACACACTAGTTCCTTTGTACAGCACTCTGTCGATCGAAATTAAAAAAAAAAAAAAACTATTGTTAATTAAACAATTTAAAAAATTAAGGCCGGTAATTTCTGACACGACACAAACTTGCACGATAATAATGAGCACGAACACAACACGAATCCGTTAAGCTCGAATACGAACACAACACGAACACATAAAGCTCAAACACGATAATGACCCAACACGATAAAAAATTACCTTACGCAAATTGTCAGCTTTACACTTTAGGACTAAATTTCTTTGATATATCACGATAAAATGACACGGACACACACGATAATAATGGGCACGGAGCTCAAACACGAACACGACACAAACCCGTTAAACTCAAGCACGATAACGACCTAATACAATAAGACACGACATGATAACGAACCAACACACGAATTGCCAGCCCTATCAAAAATTATAATTCTAACCTAATTAATTAATGGAGTAAAAAGAAGAAAAAAGAAAGTACCTGTTCAAAGCAAAAGACCACTTAAGATGATCATCAATCACTTCTTCAAACCAAGAATCTTGATTCTCTTCCTCGAGATTCTGTTCTAACATCATGTGATTGCTGCTTTCGTGGTGTGATATTTTTGACGACGAAAAGCCATTGATACTGGTGTTGTAAGGAAAGAACTCCACAGCTTCACCCATATTTTAACTATTTTTGTAGCTCGAAGATTTATTTTTGAATGAAGATCGATGTAGTGGCTTGCTAGAAGACTAGAAGAGGGAGAAAGAAGTGAATAATTTAGATTAAGTTGAATTTGAATGAATTTAATTCTAAATGCAGCACCCCTTTTTATAGGCGTGTGTTTTGAAACATTGTCAACTTTTATTGCATTTATTTTTTTATGTCGTTTTCCCAGAACTAAGTTACGTAGATATTACATATTTTTATACTCACTACCTCTAATCTTATCTCTTTTTAAGAAAAAAATCATTTTACACATTTTATTGCAAGAATAAAGTTGTATGTAACAACAATTTTCTCGGTTTCTTGAAATGGTAATTTCTTGAAGTTTAATCCAACCTACTCCTACATTTTATTTATATGGTCCATGTTATTATTTTAAGATATTTAAATTATACGGTCCAATTTTACAAATGTACTATTGAATAATTTTGAAAAATGAGAATCTTAAATATAATATAATGAAAAAAAGAAGATAAATAATGTTTTTAAATAAGGATAATATTGAAAAAAAAAATATTCAATATATTATTTTCTTAAATACTTTTTGACAAACATGCAAGATCAAACATGACCATATAATCGGAACGGATGGATTGAAGTTGAGTTTTCATAAAGTTTATGAAGTTAAATGAAGTGATGCCTAGATTAGAGAATACACTAATTAAGCTCATCACATCAATCTTTTTAAATACTCCCTCCGTCCCAATTATTTGATCCATGTTTCCTTTTTGGGGTGTCCCATTTATATGGTCCATTATCTAAATTTAATATTGTATTTTGCATGTGTTTACAAATTTACCTTTATAAATTGAACATAATTAATAGAGTTATTATTAGTAGTTATTGCTAAATAAGGGTAATTCAGAAAATTTGTTCAAATATTTAATGTATACATAAATGAGTTTTGACATTCATGCAAGTTAAAATAGGACCAAATAAATGGGACGGAGGGAGTAATAACTAAGGGGGCGTTTGGTATAACTGTCGGAAATCACTATGGGTATGGGTTTGATAGTAAAGGGAATGGGTATGAGTTTAGATTTGGGAATCATTCTCACTTCTTGGTGTTTGGTTTATGAGATGATTTGGGAATCATTTTCAATTATGATGATTTTTTTTAAGTTTAAAGGTTTAGAAAATAATTAAAATATTATATAAATAATAATTAATTTAATAATAAAATAAAAAGATTTATTATATTAAAAATAAATAATTTATTATCTATTTTATAAAATATAAAATAAAGATAAAATAAAAGATTGTTTAATATATTATTAATATAATATATTATAAAAATAAATAATAAAATAATATGAAATAAAATCTAAGAAATAAATAATAAGATTAATATTATTATTAATTATTTTATATATGATAATTAATATATTTTCAATAATATTATTTATTAATTAATGCATAATAATAATATAATAACTCCATTTATTTTAATATTATTATTAATATATTAATTTATTAATATATATATATATATAATATTAATAATATTATAAATTATTATATTGAAAAATATTGGAGTATATAATAATTAATAAAAAATAATTACAAAATCTTACAAAATAAAAAAATAATAATCATTTTGGTATTGAATTTGGGAATGAGTATGAAACCCACCAAATTAGAGGGGAATTAATATTTGGGAATCAATCCCATCCCCCTATTCCCATATCCATCAACCAAACGGTGGGTTTTGGAATCATTCTCATTCCTTGATTCTGAAACCCACCAACCAAACGCCCCCTAAGTGTTAAGAATGTTTAAATTGGTTTCTTGAGTTTTTGGAAATCTATCAGATTTATAGTAAATATATGATTTTATTGCAATATTATTAAAACATAAAAACTAATAAACCTTAAATGAAAATAAAAAGTAGAAAAGCATTATTTATAGTTTGAGTTGGTATGGTTTGACAAAGCATAATATTAAATGAGTGAAGGTATAAATAGGTATATTTGTTTATACACCATAATTTGACTCCAAAATTTGATGAGATTTGAAGGGAAAATATTATTGGAGCGCGTGACATTTGTGGGGTCATATTGTACACGCGAGATATACAATCCAAGTTGATGACCTAATAATATATTTCAACAATTTATAATAATGATGTCTAAATATAATTTTTCAAATTTCTACAAATCATATTTGCATGTGTAAATATAAATATAAGGTGCAAGTAATATCACAATATATATTTATTATACATATAGCATGCATGCAATACAATCATTTGACGAAAGAAAAATAAAACCAATATATATTGTGTGATTAATTGTACTATATAATTATTTTTTTGTTGTTGTTGAAGATGCTCTAAAATCCACAATTTGAAACATTAATGCATATGTTCTTCTACTAAAAGATTAGATTAATTACTCAATACTCAAGAAATTGTTTTAAATGGTATATATCCTGACTCCTTAGCCATTCAACAAAAACAGATTAAATGAATACAATTTTCTTTTCAATTTAAATCAAATATTAATTTGGATTAGATGTGACGTAAAATTATAAGGGATGTAATCGAACCAAGTCGAGTCGAGTAGTGTCGTGCTCAAGTTTGATTTGTTTAATTTCGGATCGAGCTTCGAGCTTTTTTATTGAATACTTTGAAGTTCACGTACTTTATCGGGCCTTCGTCGAGCTTAAACGGGCTATCTAAATTTTGAATATATTTAAAATATTCATTATTATTTAAAAAGAAAAAGTTATTTATTCTAAAATTAATATCATCTATATACTCAAATTCAAAATTCTCTCATTGTAGAAGGCTTATCATAATTGTTACTTTTAAATCATGAAAATTTTAATTTGATAAAATCAATTATTTTTTATTTCTTATACTAATTTTAGCTAAGGAGCTAGTCACGAATCAAATACTATATATGATGCTCAGGTTTGGTTTTTGTTTTATAAACAAGCTCGAACGAATTTTTATCCAGTCAAGACCCAAATAACTTACAAATAATTTGGTTCATTTACAACTTTATAAAATAATTGAATTTAAAAGGCAAAATACAAAAATGATGATGATAATAATATGGTTGGTAGAGAAAAGAAAATGAGTGGATAAAAGGCAGGCGTGCTGCATATGATGGGAATTAGGAAGCGGAGACAGGCGGCAGCAGACGCCACAAGGCAGCCCACAACCGGTGGGGGCATATACGTATACCTAGCTATATACATACACATATACATACACATATACATATACATATATTGATACATGTGGTGAGAAAGAGAGAGTGAGAGATGGCGATGAAGCGTGCGGTGATTCCACTTAAGTAATTAGAGATGGTTTTGTGGAGAGCCCACTTTCCATTTCTAAATTCTCTGCTCTTTTTTTTCTCCTCTAATTTCCCACAAAAATTTCATAATTATCTTCTCCAAATATTTTGCAGATTTATATCTTCTTTCTTATTTTTTTGGACTCCATCCATGTAAGAAAATTAATTAACAGCATAAGTCATAGCTAGACTGTAACGTCCCCAACTGACCTTCTCAATTTGGGGCGACGTTACATTGATGTCTCAGGTTTTATTAAACACATTTCTCAAATTATAAAGCGGAAGACTTAAATTTAAATAAAAAGATAAGTAAACAATAAGAAATTGTACTTCGAGTCAATTTAATAACAGAGTTCAAAGGTTGAAAATATCCAAAAGAGAAGGGATTTTCAGAGAACGGTGCAGCAGTGTGTATAGCGTGATGGTGACATGTATATGAAGATACATGTCACAGGATCTTTTATCTTTTCAAAAAGAACTTCTTCACACCAGCTTACACCCCAGTACTCTCATCCTTGTTGCTTAACCTGCACGTTTTAGAAATAACGCGAGGGGCTGAGTACTAATGTACCCAATGAGAAACATGCCCGAAAACATACATTTATATAGGAAACATGCTATGCAACTCACATAGATAGACATGGGGTTTTGTTGAAAAGAACCATGCTATCTAAAACATTTTATTTTCACACGCGTGCTATTTATATGTTATCATATCTGTTTCAGTGTTGTAACTGGAAGTTGGCCGACTTCCAAGTTACGATGATCAGTCAGGAATGTAAACGCACTCACCCTACTGTCATCGTTTTAATAATAATATTCACAGGATCCAACTGGAGGACACTCCGCCTCATTCCAACAACAACAACATATGGGGTCGGTTCACCCATTTCATTATCAAAGGGGCTAACACCCTGTTCACTAAGTGAGTTCTAGCGCAGTTATGAGAACCTGGTTCCAAACTCATTAGTTATTCTCCATGTCGATGGGAATCGACAGATGACAGATATAATAGCACAAAATATGCATAGCAGTTTCAGTTAAAACAAACAGTTTTAACACATTTTGAAAAGAAAATACGCATTTTGGTTTTTACTGAAATAGTTTCCCACCTGATGTTTGGCTCTGGTTAAAGATGTTTCTTGTTAACTTGAGCTTACTTCTCCAATTCTCAACCTCCTACAAATAATCAAGGGTCACCAAGTTAGGACGAACGATTCTAGGACCACGACAAGCTTAATCGAATTCAAAACCAACTCATAACCAAGACTTCTCAACATAATTCCCTAGTTCTTTATCATTCAATTCCAATTCAACATCCTTTATAACTCAACATCCATGTTCAATCCCATATCGACTCGTATTTCATAACCAACACATCTTAAATCATATCATCACGCTTAACATGCTTCTCAATCCATATATTAAACTTAGGGATTAAATTGACTCGAAACGGAATGAAAAATGACTTAAAATCATGTTAAAACCCTCAAGGTCGAAGCTCATCCCAAACGGAATTCGTCCGTCCCGAACGGGATGGACGACGAGCATTTTTCTGTCTGGCCGAGGGCCATCCCGAACGGGATGGAGCCCCTGCTCTCACCCCTTGCCCATTCGAGACTCGTCCCGAGCGGGATGCTTCCGTCCCGTTCGGGACGAGTCGTCTTCTCCGACGAACTCACCGGATTTCCCACTGAAATTCAATTCTTCTCGGGATTTCTCTGACCGATCTTACATGCAATTACATATATGAGATTCCTAGACTCTCTAGAACACGAATCTAACCACCAAACACAAAAATACACGAAAAAAAATGAAAGAGAAAGATAGCTCACCGGAGCTCCTCCACACACGACGGCGCTGGCAATTTCCAGAGACGAAACCCTATTTTCTTAACGTCTGAACGTTCACTACAATACAAGGAGTACGAATCGAACATCAAAACGCCGATTACTGGCCGGAAAAATGAGATTCAAACCTTAAATCTCAAAATCAAAATTATAAACCCACCTCAACTTCTTTCTTCGATAACTCGCTCGTTCCTTGTCCTCTCGGAGCCCACGAGTACTCAAATTGAAGCTTGAGAGACGTACTACAAGATGGTGGTGATGGTTCGCCGGATGGTTGCCGGAGTTGGCCGGAAAATGGCCGGGAAGTGGTTTGACGGGATTGGGTTTGAGGGTGGGAGTTTGGGAGTATCTCTTCAATAATTTCTCTCTCTAGGTTATAAAATAAGCTGAAAAAGTTTACAATATAATTTCCACTCTATATATACACCCTTCCGTTATACAACATGATATGTATATAAACATATACATATAACTTAAATCCCATATAGTTTCCAATATAACTTCATGATAAATCTTATTTCCTCAAAATTTCATAAAATAATCAAGCTTAATAAATCAAGTAAACTTCTCCAATCACAATCATATAACTTCCAATGCTTTCGATTTGAGGAAAATCCTCTATTAATTAAATTCGAATAATTCATACAAAGTCGAAAAATTACACGGGGTGTTACATCCCCTCACCCTTATAAAATTTTCGTCCCGAAAATTACAAAGCTTCAAAAAATTCGGGGTATCTCTCTTTCATTCTGTCTTCCAACTCCCAGGTTGCTTCTTCACTCCCAGGGTGACTCCAAAGCTCCTTTACTAACGGAATTGATTTGTTTCTGAGCTCTTGAATCTTCCGGTCTAGTATAGCTTCTGGCTGCTCTTCATACCGTAAATATGGACTTAATATTACCTCTTCTTGACGAATCACATGCTTCGGATTATAAACATATTTCCTCTTCTGGTTCGAACCTGAAGCCTGCGCCTCCTGCGTTCCCCATTCTGGCAATTTCTTCATGTTCTTGGACGCTTCAATGTCCAAGGCATGGCTCAACAGCTCTTGATAGCTCAACCCTTTCATGGTCGCCAGTTGTGTACGGATCTCCTCACACAGACCATCCCTGAATTTCTCAGCCATTTTCTGCGGTGTATCCGCCAAATGTGGTGCCATCTGGAGTAGCTCACCAAACCTAGTGTCGTACTCCTCCACCGTTAGCTTTCCTTGCTCAAAGAGGAAAAATTCCACCGCCCTCTCCTTTCTGTACTGCTTCGGAACATACTTCTCGAAGAATGCTTCCTTGAACCTTTCCCAGCTTATGTTATCCCTTTCTGTTGGTGCAACAGACTTAGCATAAGTCTCCCACCATCTGTCCGCTTTTTCTTTGAGCTGGTAGGACATGCAGTTAATCTTCTCCTCCTCGGAGCATCTCATATGCTTGAATATCTTTTCAAGCTCGCGGATTCAATCCTCTGCTGCTGTGGAACCTCCAGTCCCATCGAAAGTCAGAGGGTGTTGTTTTCTGAATGTTTCCACCCACATCACTGATGGAATTTCTGGTATGTTTCCTTGGGGTGGTGGAACTGGTCCGTGCTGTCCTGCAGCATTCTCATCATCAGACAATATCTCGATTTCCTCATACTCCTGGTTTGCAGTAACTTCCTCCCAATGTGGTTCCTCATAAATCGGTTGTGGGATGGCTCTCCCACGCCCTCGGCCCCTCTGGCCTCTTCCCTCTACCTCTGCCTCAGCCTCTGCCTCGGCCTTGGCCTCTCCCTCTGCCTTGATCAATATATTCCATTACTCCTTTCTGCAATACAACATCAGTCAATATCTCATAAAAGTCTCAACAAGATAATCATTACTCAACCAAAATTCTCAAATAACCATCATTCATAATATCATTCAATAATCTCGCAACAGTCAATTAACTCTTCAACACAGCGTTCTAATGCAGTTCATCAAAATAAAGGTCTTCACCAACAACAATACATACGTCTACAACGAAATAAAAGTTTCAAAATAGAGTACAGAACAACTGAAACGAATAAGTTATAACATCCAACACTCAGATCCCTCAGATGGGTCCTCCTCCTCCTCGTCATCCTCGGCCTTCATCGGTCCCTCTCCTCTATCTGGAGCATCCGTCTTCCTGCCTCGACTGCCCTCTGTATCGCTGGATAGGCATATTGGCGCCTGTCTTGTCCCATAGCCGTGGATGGTCCCATATCCGCCAAACATATCCTCCTGTCCGCTAGGAGTCGGTCTAGGCCACATCTCCGCGCTGTCCCGACCTGAATCCTGTGCTGGTACGGCCTGACTGGGTCCTCCAACCTCCCACTGTTACTGCATATACGATGGAACGGGTGGTCTAAGGTCTCCTGAAGGCAATATCGGGTCCTGATACTGTGTAGGAGACTGAACTGAAGCCATGGACATGTTACCAAGTGCATAAGGATCATAAATCCCTCCCTACGGATATCCGGGCGGAAATGGCATGTATGCCGCGGTCGGAGTACTAGGCACTGGTCGCACTCTCCGTCTCGAAGTAGGTGCATGCACAGGTGCAATCTGGGCATCAGCTGGCGCTGGCGGCGAAGCTAGAGCATACTCGGTTGATGAGGTCCTGGTCCGAGATGCCTGCGTGCCTCTGGAAGACGCTGGCGAAGGGCTCCCCTCAGCAACCACCTTCTGAATCAGGTCTCCCATAAAACGACGATAACTCCCCACGGTGCATGTCTCACTGTTACAATGTCATCTAGTCAATGATAATACCCAGTTAGTCCATCTCTCCGGCATAAGGTTCATTGTTAGCTCCATCACCTCTCTATCTGTCACACCTAAGTGGCGTACTCTCTTCCATAACTCCAAATAATCCACTAAAGCTGCTGCGAGGTTATCCTCAGTGAAAGGAAGTCGATCCCTGAAACGTCTCACTATTCGATCCTGTGATGCCATCTGCCACCAAAACATATAATAAACAGTCAGTACGAAGCATCCCGCTCGGGACGAGTCGTCTTCTCCGTCGAACTAACCGGATTTCCCCATTAAATTTGATTTTTCTCGCGATTTCTCCGACCGATCTTACATCAATTACATATATGAGATTCTTAAACACTCTAGAACACGAATCTAACCACCAAACACGAAAATATGCAAGAAAAATGAAAGAGAAAGATAGCTCACCGGAGCTCCTCCACACACGACGGCACTGGCGATTTTCGGCGGCGAAACCCTATTTTCTTGACGTCCGAACGTTCACTACAACACAAGGAGTACGAATTGAACATCAAAACGCAGATTACTGGCCGGAAAAATGAGATTCAAACCTTAAATCTCAAAATCGAAATTATAAACCCACCTCAACTTCTCTCTTCGATAACTCTCTCGTTCCTCGTCCTCTCGGAGCCCACGAGTACTCAAATCGAAGCTTGAGAGACGTACTACAAGATGGTGGTGATGGTTTTCCGGATGGTTGCCGGAGTTGACCGGAAAATGGCCGGGAAGTGGTCTGACGGGATTGGGTTTGAGGGTGGGAGTTTGGGAGTATCTCTTCAATAATTTCTCTCTCTTGGTTATAAAATAAGCTGAAAAAGTTTACAATATAATTTCCACTCTATATATACACCCTTCCATTATACAACATGATATGTATATAAACATATACATATAAGTTAAATCACATATAGTTTCCATTATAACTTCATGATAAATCTTATTTCCTCAAAATTTCATAATATAATCAAGCTATCAAGTAAACTTCTCCAATCACAATCATATAACTTCCAATGCTTTCGATTTGAGGAAAATCCTCTATTAATTAAATTCGAATAATTCATACAAAGTCGAAAATTACACGGGGTGTTACATAGACCTAATATATATCTTTTTAAATAGAGAGATTTAATGTTGGACAATGTCTAAATACTAAGAAAAAACTTCCAAAGATGGTATATCTATATTTCGTAATCGTAACTTAAATAAAAATGGTCTAATTCCCAAAAATAACTTTAATTAGTAAATTATATTCCAAATTTTTTCGTAGAGAAATATTTCTAGATATTTAGTTTTGTTAGATAAAAATTTCTAATATTAATAATGATATTACTATCTAGAGTCTACTGTCGCCAAGTATTAATTAGTTGTCTTTTTTCTTTAAAAATTATAATTTTACAAAATGATGTGGGCTTTTTAAATAATTTTTTTCAAAAAGAAAAGCTTGGGAGGGGATGATATTGATTAGGTTATAAAATGATTATCGCTGCTAAATGAGAATAAATTTAGACAATTAAAGATCAAAATCAATGTATGTGATTAATTTAAATCCGTCCCAATTTCAGTGCATTATTTGTATTACCATCTAGCATTCAAGGGCAAAAAATATGATATATATATATTCAAAAATTCATTTCGTGCAGTTCCTAAAACATAATATGCATACGTTTGATGTAAAAAATGCAATATTTTGGACATAAAACTGCAGCATATAATCAATGCAAAAAAATGCAAATATTTGGAAACATTTTTTATGCGTAATTGATGCAGTTTTTATCCTGAACGTAAATATGACGAAGAACATATACCAGTTGAATATAAAATCAAGATTTTCGTGCGAATCTTCTAAATTTAACATATTTAATATGGATATCATATGAATCGTCGTAAAAATACGTTTAATTTGATATATGATTCGTAAAAATAGATTTGAATCGAGAAGGATATAATCGTTTGATTATAATGGGAGAAAAGAGAATATTAGGAGAGAGAATGTTTAGATATAAAGATAGAGAAGACAGTTATTCAAACTTAAAGGCTAAATTACTAGGATACCCTAATTACCTTATTTATCTAATAAATCCTGAATTATCACAACCATTGGATCAACAAAATAAAGAATTCATATTCTTTCTCATTTAGCATGAGAAAAACTTTTATTATATGATCACTACCTGGGAGGGGAAAGTAGTTTATCTTTAAAAAAATGTAAACAAACGGCATCATATTATTTAAAATGATGTTTTAGTATAAAGTAATGTTTCATCTCCAATTATGAGCTAGTACGTAGTGGAAGTCTTATAGTGTAAAGTAATCTAATTGATTATTATTCAAGTTAGTTAGTGCTCTAAAAATTGATTAAATCTCGCAAGTTATTATTTAACCAAATTCAAGAAATACACCAACAACTTATCGATTGTTGGTTTTCAAATAAACAAGCAAGATATGAATGAAAAACGGTAAATAACACATGATATTTATAGTGGTTTGAATGTGAAATAATCCTACGTCCACTCTTCAGTCTATACGGACTGGAAATCACTGTAGTAGGATTACAAGGTGATGTAACTGATCTATAGCAATCTGGCTAACCTATGTCTCAATGGTCTGTCTCTGGATGTTTTGGCCCCTGGTATGATTCTCCACTCTATCAACTTTGGTGCTAACTCCAGATAACTTCTTGTTCAAGCTTTTCCACTCTATCAGTAGAGCCTTCCATGAACTTGGCCAAGATTTCTTCAAGATTCGGCTTCTTCTTCTCAACAACTGCCCCATCTTGAGTTGCAAAATTAGGTGGTGGTTGTTCTGCTCCTTGAGGATTTGAGTAAGAGAAACTAGGATGGTTTCTTGCAGCAATTGGATTGTAGCCCTGACTGTTTTGTTTATAGCCTCCTCGGTAGTTGTTTTGGAAACCACCTCGTTGGACAAAATTCACATCCATGCAGTCTCCTTCTTCCTGAACTTGGACTTGCTCAACAGCAACAACTGTCTGTCCAGCTTTCAGTGCAGCAAAATCCTCTCGAAGCTTTTTCACTTCAGCTTTAATGTCAACTTCCTCAGTAACCTGCTCCACAACTTTAACAGGCCTTTGTCGAACATTGGACCATCTGTGACTATTATTTTCCATCTTCTGAAAGAAATCCATAGCTCGTTTGGGACCCTTTGTCATGATGGAGTCCCCCAAAGTAGAATCAACCAGCTCAACAGTTTTGTCATTCAATCCTTCATAGAAGGTCTTAGCTTGCTCCCCCAAAGTTAACCCGTGGTCAGGCACAATCTCAGCAACTCTTTATACCTCTCCCATGCCTCATAAAAGTTCTCATCGGACCTTTGAGCAAATTTGGTGATGTCCTTCTTCCTTTGTCTGATAACACTGGGTGGAAAGAAAGTATCAAGGAATTCATTCCTCAGTTCTGTCCGAGTGCTGATGTTGCTCTTGTCTAGGGCACAGAACCATGACTAAGCTTTGTCTCGCAGAGAAAAGGCAAATAGCCTCAACCGGAAAGCACTCTTGCTGACTCCATTGATTTTGACAGTATTGCAGAGCATTAGGAACTTATCAAGATGGGAATAGGGGTCCTTAGTAGCTCGACCCCCGTATTAGTTCTGCTGAACCATCTGCACCAGACCAGTCTTCAAATCAAAATTATTGGCATTGATGCCAATTCTGAAATCAGTCTCTTGGAACTTCGGTCTATATCTTTTCTGGATAGCATCCTCGTCAGCATCGAACCTTTCCTGCTCTTCTTCTTTTGGTTGATCAGCCGGATTTTGCCCAAATCGAGGATTTCGGTTGTTCCTCTCATTCAGCAGCCGGATTTGTTCCCTCATGGCATGCATCTCACGGACAAGCTCAGCCTGCTCTTCAGAAGTAAGATCAGGTGGAACATTCTGATTATTCTGATTGTTTGCCTCCATCTTCGTGTCTTCACTACTTTCTCCTCTTCCTCGGTTTTTTTTTACTGTTATTCCTTCTGCAAGTGGCTTCTATCTTCGGGTCGTAAGCAATCAATTCCTTCCCTCTTGTTCTTGTGGTCATAAACTATCTGAACAAAAAGAGAAGGAAAGTGATTAAACAAGAAATAATATAAAAAGGAAATAAATACTAAATGGAAATAAACTAAATATGCAATAATTTAATAAAAGAAATCGAATTTTAAAGGAAACAAATAATGTAGGAAATAAACAACTTAGGAAATCAAAATAAACAATTATTTCATTTTTTTAGGTCTGCGTCGATCGACGCAGATTTAAAATTCGCGTCGACCGACACTCAGTCACGTCAGTCAAAACAGAACTATAATTTTGCTTGAACCAAAAATTAAAAACAAGAAAAATAAAGCTCAAATCAATATTCTGATAACAAATTCTATATCAAGATTAATTCTATTCATTCCTCGGCAACGACACCAAAATTTGGTCGCTAAAATTATTAACGACTTAGCATAGCTAACAATATAGCGGTAAATAAAAATTATCGATCTCACGAGGAATGAAATAACGAACAATCCTAAGTACTGAACTATAGCTTCTCAGAAAATTGTTTGAGACAATCAAATTTAAAAGTTTTTGGTGACATTAACTTTAAAAGGTAAACAGAGAGCAATCTTCAAAAAGATTAAATTATAACCAGGTAGAACAACTAAACGAGTTTTCAATCAAATGCAAAGATTCAGATTCTAGGGATTTTTATTACTCTCCTTCCTGACATGCAACAAATAAATCTATCAAATACCAATTTAATTCCTTGAAAGATGGAAATCATAAAAATATTGTAAACTTCTTTATTGGACAATTTACAAAGTAGATTATCAAAATTCCTAATTTACCCTTTCGGTCTCAAGAAATAATTCAATAACTCCAAAAATCAACAGATTAAATCCTATAACCTAATTTACTCTTTTTAAGACAAGAACAAATGATTATATTGTGAAATCCTTTTCCTGTCAATTAATTATCACCTTTTGAGTCTCAAATTAATTAACTAATAACCTAAATGAGTGGCGAACAAATCCATGTTTAAATCAAAGCACAAAATTTCACAAATTGAACAAGGAAATACATTCGATTAGATTAGTCTGTAATCATGCAGTCAAGATAGATTTTTAACCCTAGAATCTAATTAATAATTTAGTTCATCATATTCATAATAATAAACACCATGAAAAGATAAAACATGTAATAACTTGCATTGATCAAAACGGAGTCTTGATAAAATAGTAGTTCAAGTCCATCAAGGTCTTCAAGCTCCAAAATAAAATTACAACTTCAATTCTGCCTTCAAAATAATATAAACTCTGAAAATTAATTGTCTAACCCTAAAAACTCGAGTACAAGTGTTTATATATGTGTAGTAATAATCCTCACAAGGTATGAAATTAAACAAGGAAGAAAATTGCCAAAATATCACAGTTTCCCGCAATACAGACTTCTGCGTCAACCGACACACAAGCCACGTTGGTCGACGCGTGCTTCTCCTCGACAACCTTCATGTCGACATGCCACGTCGGTCTTGACCTTCCACGTCGGCCGACACAGAGCTTGCGTTGGTCGACGTGGAGCTCCCGCGTCGACTCCTCTGAGATCGATGCCAGCTCACGCATTGACTGCTTGTGTCGACCGACACAAGCCTTGTGTCGGTCGAAACAGAGCACTTTTGCCTGTTTTCTTCCTTGATGTGAATTCAAGCTCTTTTCCTGCGAAAAATCACCATCAAACACATATACAACACTAAAACACTACGATGCACAAATAAATATAAAAATCACTCAACTTGAACACTAAATGAACTAAAAAGTAATTGATAAGTTAGCGAAATAACAAACTTATCACTGGTCAATGTGAGTTTGAGTTTTTCACAGAACTTTAGTGACAGTTCGTGATTGGAGTTTAGAAAACTTTCTCGGATTCAACTCTAAAAGGTAGAGTATAAACTTTGAGATAACTCTAACTTAGATGTAGTGTCAGATCTAGAAATTTAAAATCGGGGTACAATATATAAATAAAAAAACTTGGGTTACATTATATAAAAAAATATATAAATAATATGTAAATATATATATATATATATAATAAAAATATATATTTAATAAAAAGGAAAAAAAAATGTTAATATGTAGATCCGCCCCTTCTTAGATGCTAAAAGTCTCATGTAAAAAGTACGGAATAACTAGTTGCTTGACGACCTTGTTTCACATCAATTGTTCTTGAGCAACAATAGCAGCCAGAATCAACGATCTAAATAAGTAGTAGTAGTTGATCATATTGATCAGCCGAATATGTAACATTTGTGACCTATGTTCCGTATAATTGATACTCATCTAGAGTATTTAAATATTTTATCAAGTATTTTGAATTGCACCTTTATTTTTAGTCATTGTAAACTTTTTTTATATATGCGGGTTTTCAATCTTTTTCTACGTTGTGTACTTTTTGCAAGAACAACTCTTTGTCAATTATCTTGTTATCAGATTTTTGAGTAGAATGTGTCTTTTATTAGTTGTATCTCCTTTCTTTTAAAGACTTCACAACTGACTCTTAGTCAGTTTCACGGCTCTATGCGCCTGCTTCTCCAAGTAATTGACTTTATCAGTTACATTATGATTTTCTCTCTGAAAGTAATCCATATTCTATAACAACTTAATTAACTTAGACAATATTACAATAATGGAATTACTCTGTCCATAACTAGCTGACTATATAATTGATTCGACACATCAAAAATTATGATGAATTAATATTAATTATTAACAAATAGTAATAATTTAATATTAAAAACCATTTCATTGGCTCGTATCATTTTATAGTTGACTTATCAAAAAATTAACACAATTATAATTGAGGATATAATTACTTAATAGAAAAAAAACTGAAATATGTTTCTCTAATATAAGAAATCTAAATAGAATTCCCTAATTAAGACATAATTAAAAATTTCCCATTCCTTTTTTTACATGTGATTTTGAACCAAGAAATCATTTCATGAAGGGTAAATTGGTAAAAAAATGTAAGCATGTACAAAAAGAAGTCTCATTAGGTTTTGAGTTTCTCTAACAATGGTGGTGGGAGACAAAAATCACAAAAGTACTAAAAGATTTATAAATCTACAAAGATATATTGTTATTGGCTCCAATCATTTTCAAGGCCTTTTTCTGATCTTTATATATATATTTTTATCCTTTCAAAAAATTTCTTCATTCTCACTATGTGAATGGATAATAATCCCACTAATATATAATTAAGAGAACAAAATTTTCACATGTAACCATCCTCTCTAATGGTTACATCCATCAATCCATGCCTTGTACTATTGCACTCGTGATCTCCTCTCTCATTATTTAATTGTTTGAGTCTTGCATGCTAAACTTTATAAGGGTTTATGGCCTACATGTTACATCCCATTGGAATGACTTTTTACATAAATATACAAAACTTAAGTAGGATTACTATCGTATAATGGCCAGCTTTTATAAATAGGTGGTTATGAACTATTCATTTATTTAGATATACTAGCTAGCTATCAATCTACAATATATTGATAAGATGTATACCAACAATCGCCCCCATCATTTCACCATCCATATGGATAACCTAAGTAAATGGTGAGTATGAATAATTAACAATATAAAATTTATAATGATATATATATAGAGAGAGATATGTATACGTTTGTGTAGGGAATATATCATATGCTAATCATAGAAAATATATTATTTAGGATTAAGTCTTGATATTTGATTTTAATTGATAAATGACTAGGATTGAGGGTTTTTTTTTTTTTTTTTGTTATTTTTAAATCCGCAGTTATGCATTTAAAAGAAGCATAATATATTAACTATTCAAGTATAAGATCTAATGTTGTTGGTACCGAATCAGAGTACGAATATATGCAACGGAAGTCTTACTAACTTGCACTCTCCAAGCTGGTTGTTTGGCACCAGCTTGGGTTAACATAAATATTGGTTGATTAGCGAGCGGTGTTACGTTTTTAGCAAATATACTCCAAAACTTGAGGTATTAGTTTTTAAATATAATACAGAAAGCGATAACATATACAAATGATTTATAGAGGTTCGGACGAAACCGCCCAACATACTCTCTTCAGACTCGCAGTTTGGAAATCACTAAGCTTGAGATTACAAAGATGTCGTATGATCTATTGTTAGCTGGTGAATGCCCGTGTCTATCAGTCCACTAGTGCACTCACCGAGTCATTTGTTCTTCCTCGCTTCTTCAAATCAAAAGTGTGGGCGTAGCACTCAACCTCTAGCTGGTCGTGGGACTTTGTGTTCTTCCTGAAACGTCAACTTGCTATATACACCCGTAATAGTTATCACCGAAGATGATTTCTAACTAGGACAGTAAAAAGCTTAAAGAAGCATCAAACGGTTGAATAAGCTTGTCTTGCATTCGGTAAGTGTGTTGCAAGTTCGTATATAACAGATTGTATTTGTAGCACGTAACCTTCTTTAGCTGAAATCTCCGGTATTTATAGACGTTGAGTAGAAGGTTTGAAATAAATGTTCATTAGAGATAAATTGGAAGATGTCCAATCGAATGTCTCTGTTAGCTGCTGCTCTAGGCGGGTAGGTGGTGCTTTTCCAGATGTTCTGCACTTGCTCCGTCTTTTTCTGACAGTGACAACGATGGTTCGTCTTTATGTCAGAACGACAGTATTCGTCAGTTTGAGGTAACAAAACTTGGTGTTTCGTGCTTGTTGACGTTAAGGAATCTCCAATCCTTAAAGTCTGTACTCTTCAGTACATTTCTCAAATGATCTTCATTGTCTCTCTGCGCTAGGACCTGGACTTGGGACTCCATGCTGGTGGCGTTATACTTGTAATTCTATACTGGTGATGTCATCCATCTGTGTAAGCTTGGTCCCTATGCTGGCAAGTTTGTTTTACTGAGTAAACCATACTGGTTGTGCCCGTACTTCATGAATCCCTACTTGTCATCTAGACTCATATTCTTCCGGACTTTGCAAGTTCGGCTCGAACCTTTGTCTGTTGAGTCTTTTGCACATTCCAAACTTTTTAGCTAGTCCGATCTTCATATTAGTTCCAGCTTACAACTCGATAATTAATCGTATATAGGACTTTACAAATATAATATATATATTATAATAACTAACAAAATAATATATATACAAACAGATTAAATACAATATATATTAATTTACATAATTAATACATATAGTTATGCGGTCTACAATTTTATTTCAACATGGGTTAATTAGAGAGAAAGGCATGATTAGTGGAATCAAACTCAGCCTGACAGGTGTTGCTTATGAATATGATGATGCTCAAATTATATTTTATTTGTTTGTGGGCATGCTCTTCAATAGTATCCACTTTTAATGTTGTTATTATATTTGACTCCATCAAATCATTCTTCATTCTTTTATTTTATTTTTAAATCATCATCCCACTATTATGATGTTCCTTTATGTGTATACAAATATAATTTCAACTTTCATCCACTCCTTCAAAAACATCATGTTTTTATTGTTTCACAATTCATTCATCATTTCTTGTTTCTAGACATAGGAGGTGGCTTAGTCGGATTTTCACAATCATGATATTATATCAAGAGTTAGCACTTAATATTATTTTTTTTTAAAAAAAATTGAGTCACAATATGTAAATTAGGATTGAGAGAGTTCAACCTTAATTAAATATTATGGCATATCTTCCCAACAATAACATTCATTAAATATCATTTTTTAAAAATGTTATATATATGTTTTTAAATAAGAGTTGTCTCCTGAGATACGGGTCTCAACATTTTTTTATTGTGAGACGGACCTTAATACATCATTTCAATAAGTTAAATACATCATTTCATTTTTAAAAATTATATTATTTGCAACAAAGAAGAAACACAACATTTTATTAAATTCTTTTCATAATAAAAATAGTGAGACATCATTTGCAATAAAGAAACACATCATTTCATTAAATTCGTTTCACAATAAAAATGATGATACAGTTCCATTTGAGAATTTACCTTTAAATAATGAGGTTTAGGTGATGTCATAATGATATGATCTACCATGATTATTTCTTGAAGCCACCCAAAAACACTCCACATCATTTACTAGGATGAAAAATGTGCGAAAAGCTTTAATTTTTTTTTCTTCATCAATAATTTATTTATATGTTTTTACCATTTTAGTTGGAGGGCTTTTTCATGATGACTGCAACTCTGCAAGTGATAATTATGTAAATAAATGGAGCACTTCTCTTACATGTCCATGTACAATGATTTTGGTATACATCTCTTCTCAAAGGTAAGGACCACTACATCTATCTATCTATACATATATGGATGAATGAATTTCAAGCATACATATCAGATTGAAAACTGCTACTTTTCAAAATATATGGATTAGGATGAAACTATTTAGGTGCTTAGGTCAGTATCATTGACTATATACAAGATCGAGAGAAGTCGGATAATGTCAAAAACGAGTCTGTTTGATAGTTTAGTATAAACTAGCTTTACAACCGTGCATTACGAGAATTGATATTTTATAATTTATGTTATAATATGAAAATATAATTAATAAAATTATATATATATATATATATATATATATTAATAATTATTCAATTGATTAACTTTTATCTATCAATATCATTAACTACTAGTATAATTGTATTTTAAGTTATATCAATATAAGAGTATCTAACTATATATATGTATAAATTGCTCAAAAAATCAAACAAGAATATAGCAAATGTAAATCTACATAAGACGTCAATTTCTAAAATAAGCACAACTTAAATAGTAAAAGGAGTATTATGCTTGTGTTTTTTCTTTTTTAAATAGTAGATAAATAAACTTGGTGGATATATTATAAATTTATAATGCTAAGAGAAAAGTGACAAAAATATATTTTTATAGTTTTTATATACTATATAAAAGCAAGAATGAGTTGACTAAGTGAAAAATTGTACAAAAGTAAATATTTATTAATTTGTTTGACCTTTTTAAATTAGTGCATGTGCATATGTATTTTTTAGGTGGGCTAAATGGGTGAAAATAGTTAATAAGTTACTATTTATCTTTTAATATATTATATAGATATAAATTTGTAATTCCTAAAAAAAAATAACAAATTTATAAGAACATTATGTATAAACGAAACAATACAAAAATAGAAAATAAAAAATAAAATTGGACAATTTAAAAGTTTCAACTTTACTAGTGGTCCGTGACCAGATATTTGGAACACCATCTCAAATAATCGAATGATTGACTTTCTTATGTGATTGCAAACTATTATTATTATTATTATTATTATTATTATTATTATTATTGTAGCAATAACAAACTATTTATTTATTTCTAAGGAAAACACAGAAATTTTATTCACAAAATCTAACTTCTAGAAATTTTATATAAAATTCTATTTATTAAGGGATTTTATTCGAAAAAAATATTTTGTTTAAGAATTTTATCAAATTTAACTGATGGTAATTTTTTTTAACGATTAATCATCCACTAAATTCCACCTAATGTGTACGTCTCACCCAATCAACGTCTACGTGGAATATTAATGAGTTTTGACACTACGCAGAATTTAACGAGTGATTTATCATAAAAATTACTGTCTATTAAGTTGGATAAAACTCTTAAACAAAAAATTCTTTTGGATATAATCTCCTTAAAAAAAAAATTCGAGAAGTAAATTTTTTTTGATAAAATCTCGTGTTTCCCCTTATTTATAAGGGCTGCAAGTTTCTCCACTAACCATTTTGCTACATATAGATTTGGCTAAACTTAATATTTGAGCCCAAATATAAAACCGGGCTTACAGTCCACTAACGGCCCATTAATAATTGTCAAATTCAAATAATAATATTTTCTTGGTGAAGTTCTTCTTGCTTACATGAAAAACTATTTTGTGCTAACCCTACTTCTCCCTCGATTATTTTGATACTCAATTTTGCGAGGAAGAAAATCTAAGAAAGAACTATAGCAAGAAACGGAATCCTGTTTGGAGAGGTTGAGAACTCGAAAGTAAAGAAATGAAGATAGAGGAGGTACAATCCACCACAAAGAAACAGAGGATAGCAACTCACACGCACATTAAAGGCCTTGGCCTCGAGGTATACCCTTTTCAATTCATGCTGTTCTTCATCTCGCTGTAGTGGGAAATGTCATGTTTCAGTAATATTACGGTTGAGTTTTCAGCTTCTGCGTTTCTGGGGTTTGGGTTTAAGGTTTAGGCTCCTCTCTGTTCTGACTTTGTGATAAATATTTTGGGTTTCAAACTCTTGGGATGTTCTTGAAGTTAAGAAAATGTAAGGAAAGTGGGAGATGGTTTTTGAAGTTTAAATATTGATTTTTTTTTTTTTTTCATCTAGTTGTCTGTAGTCGAGAGCTAAGTATATGGTTTCTTACTTAGTTACCCAGCGAGAATGAGCAATATTGTTTTTTGTTAATATTTATTGTGCTGACTGCTGTGTTGTTGATTTATGTTGCTAGCCCGATGGGAAAGCGTTGCCTCTGGCTGCTGGATTTGTGGGTCAGGCATCGGCAAGGGAAGCTGCTGGCCTTGTGGTTGATATGATTCGGCAGAAGAAAATGGCTGGTCGTGCACTATTACTTGCTGGTCCTCCCGGCACTGGGAAGACTGCCCTCGCTCTAGGAATTTCCCAAGAACTTGGTAGCAAGGTATATAAACGAGTTGGGCTGTTTCTTTTGCTCATTTACCTAAGTGTACACTTGATTTTTGGAGTTCCTGAAAAGTTAATAAAATAAGTGTTGGTAGTTTTGAGATAGGTGAGCAACTCTTAGTCATTATTTTCTCATCCTTTAATCTGAAGCTATCAAACTATGGTTTCGCCAGCTGAAGGAGATTCTCCATCTATATTGCAATCTGTTTCAAGTAATACTGTGCTCTAATGTTCATACTTTACATTTCAAGCTTTCCTGTCTACTTTCTCTGCTTAATGCCTTCCTTGACTTCTGTTCCCTCTCAGACCTTTATGCATGTTGTATGTCTGGTTGTGAAAAGAAATTATGGCCTCCCACCTCTCCTCAATAGTGCCTGTTGTAAAGATGATTAAGATGCTTATTTCCTATATTATATGACAGTGGTGGTTGTACATGAGTAGTGTACTTCTAAAATCACCAGGCTAGAGTTAAACTGGATATCATCTGTGGTAAATGGGCGGTGATGTTTCTTCCTACAAACTTCATTTGTTTTGCTGGCCTCCTATTTGGCAGGTTTTATTGAATAAGTTCCACACATTTTAAGTACTGCGCAGCGGTCTGCGTGCTCTGGCATGACATTTTATTGACCTTCTTAAATGCAGGTTCCATTTTGCCCCATGGTTGGATCAGAGGTATATTCATCGGAAGTAAAGAAGACTGAAGTTCTAATGGAAAACTTTCGGCGAGCTATTGGTCTCCGCATTAAAGAAAACAAGGAGGTTTATGAAGGAGAGGTCAGTAACTTTGTTAGTTGTTATGAGAAAAAATGTTGATAGAAGTCATTGCTGTATTGCAACTTTTGCTTCCTTGTAAAATTACAGTAATATATACCTTCTCTTCTTTGATTCTGATGTCATGTGCCGCTTGTATTACAGGTTACCGAACTATCTCCAGAAGAAACTGAAAGTGTGACTGGTGGCTATGGCAAAAGTATCAGCCACGTTATAATTGGATTGAAAACTGTAAAAGGAACCAAACAATTGAAGTTGGATCCAACAATATATGATGCCTTGATTAAGGAAAAGGTTTGTCTGAGGAAAACCTGCTCTGTTCTTTTAATTCTATGGTCAAATTCTTGTGCATTATCTAGTGTTGTAGGATGCTATATTTCAGAACAGCCGTTATATCACCAGAATTAGCCATTCATGATATTATTTGTCTTTTTCATTTATTATGATTCTATCTGGCATTTATTACTGTAGCAACAAGATTTGTGTATCCATCTGCAGGTAGCTGTTGGTGATGTTATATACATTGAAGCTAATAGTGGAGCTGTTAAAAGGGTGGGAAGGAGTGATGCTTTTGCCACTGAATTTGATTTGGAGGCGGAAGAATATGTCCCACTTCCTAAAGGAGAAGTTCATAAAAAGAAGGAGATCGTGCAGGTGTGTTTTCCTTTACTGAGCAAACTTATTCTATTGATTTACTAGGAAATATGAAGTATAGGTAAAAAGCTGGAAGTAGCATTCTGAAACTGTATCATTATGCTTGTTTTTATGCCTAAGCTTGTCTGCTTGCAGTTCCAGTTATCTAGGATATCCCTGTCTTATCATGAGGACACTCTAGTTTATAGGCGTGTGGATTTACTCATACGAAGTTCAGCTTATTCTGCAAATGCTTGTGCTCTTTGCTTTATGAATATTGCAGACTTTATTTTTCTAATATCTTGCCTATCTCGTTGAGAATTGTTATAGTACTGCTCTTCAGATTCTGAAGGCAATTATCTGAACATCTCAAGTTGGTTTCCATGTATATTTGATCAATGCTTTGAAACTCTTTGTGGTTTGAATCTTGAATGTTTGAATTTAGTTTTTTGTTCCAAAAGTGATGAAAAAGCGTCTTTGTTTGTATTCGTTTTATTTAGGATGTTACATTGCATGATCTTGATGCTGCAAATGCACGACCCCAAGGAGGGCAAGATATATTGTCCCTGATGGGTCAGATGATGAAACCCCGGAAAACTGAAATCACTGACAAACTGAGGCAGGAAATAAACAAGGTATGTTTCCACACGATGGTATTTTGGTCTTCTTAGACTTTGGAATATTTTAAGAATGTTTTTTTTTATGATCGGCCTTCACAGGTTGTTAACCGGTACATAGATGAAGGTGTGGCGGAGCTCGTTCCTGGTGTCTTGTTTATTGATGAGGTTATTTCAACTTGCTGCACTTAATTTTTTTCGTATCTTGAACTCTCTTTCTCTGATTATTCAAAATAACTCAGGTTCATATGCTGGATATGGAGTGCTTTTCTTATCTAAATCGTGCTTTAGAAAGTTCACTATCTCCCATAGTAATCTTTGCCACAAACCGAGGAATTTGTAATGTCAGGTATACATATCCGTAAAATCTGGATCTTTCGGCACACATTCGTAAATCTTAGACATTAAATTCATTGCTACCATACATCTTTTGGTTATATTTTAGAAACAGAATCTAGGACATGTATTCTCGACAGATAAATCTGTATAACAATGCTAAGATCATTGCTTTGTAGAGGAACAGACATGACTAGTCCTCATGGTATACCAGTTGACTTGTTGGACCGCTTGGTTATTATAAGAACCGAAACCTATGGTCCTGCCGAAATGATACAGGTAGCTATTTTCTGCAGTGGTCTTAAATCTTTGAAATTCTTGTATTGCTGCTTTCTTATAAATTATCGATTCTTCTTCAGATATTAGCTATCCGAGCACAAGTTGAGGAACTTCAAATTGATGAGGAAAGTCTGGCTTTTCTTGGAGAGATTGGACAGCAAACATCTTTGAGGTTCCTTTCACTGTTCTCTGTCTTTTATTGCTATCCACATTCTTCACGATGAGATATGATATCTAAGACTACCCACAGTGGTGGTGACCTTGTCAAGGAGTTCACTATAAGTGACAAAATAAAACCAAAAAAAAAAAAAAATGGATGAATTTTTGTGATCATAGGTTGCCCTCCCCATATCTTATCAAAATTCATAAAGTTCCACACCACAGTACAAAAAACTCATTTTTTCATTGTCGTGGATCCCAATCAATGAAAGTACCCAAATTATTATCAAAGCTCACAATAGTCCAGTTCTCCCAATTATCCATATTAAATATATATTTTATATTTCAAGTTCTTGTAATTTAGAATTTCACGTATTATATGTTCTTTGTCAATTTATCTTTTATTTTGTATTAGTTGTCAAGTAGATTATGAATTTCCAGTGCATGACAATTAAAATATTTTTATATTTTTAGATCATATTGAAGGTGAGGTGAGAAAAACTAATAGAAATTGGAGTTGTGAATTATATTAGAGATTGTGGTTTATGTATGTTGTTGAAGGAGAAGTGAATGTTTTATTTTGACAATTGTTGTGCAGACATGCCGTCCAGTTGTTATCACCTGCGAGCATAGTTGCTAAGACGAATGGTCGTGATACCATTTGCAAGGTACAGACAGTGATGGTTGAGTTAGTTCAATATTCTTCGAAGAAAAAAAAAAACTAAACCTGGTTGGTTTTTGCAGGCGGATCTTGAAGA
>JAPKLW010002155.1:82631-112958 GCA_026898455.1 Plectranthus barbatus
CCAAAAGCAGCTCGAGCAATTATATCTGAAGTAAGCCTTTGCATTTCAATTGCTACATCGACTTCAAATCTCCCATTTGAGTCGACCGATTTCTCCCTCCAACAACGGATCAAGTCGACACAACAAGTTTCAAATATTGGCACCATTTCCTGCATCAACATCCAACTACATCAATACTTTTAAATCCAACTACTCAAAATGTACTTTAACTCTTTAATCAAAAGCATGTTTATAAAAATATTACTAGGTGCTAGTCGGACGTTCGGATAAGACCTAACATCTAAACGATCTGAACGGGACCTAAGCGTTTTCTATGCAGTATATTTACTAATAAACCAAATAAAAATTATCTAAATTTTAATATGTCTTCGAAATGCCAAAAAAAATTAGTTGATGTCTAGCCTGCCTAGACATGGGAATTTGAGAATTTTTTATTTTTTTAGTGGCTGTCTAGCGCCTACGCGGTAAACTTTTATAATAATGATCAAAATAATTCAAAAAATTACGTACCACAATCTTCTCATGATGAAACGAAGGCGTGATCAAATTTCTTCGTCTCTTCCATGGAAGTCCCTCCAACGTTGACACCCCGAGCGTCAAAAGATCAACGAGCGGGTTCGAAGGAGGCTTCCGGAAGTGTCCGTTTTTGTCGTTGAGTATGTGCCTCATTAGCCCTGCATCAGCTACAAGCAGCTTCGGACTTCTTTCATGCCAACTTAGGGATATCTTTCCTGTCACATTTGAACAAATATTTGTAAATATTTTCTTTCTTCATCCCCTACTAAAAAAATAAAATAAAATCGATAGAGCACTTACCGTACTTTCGAACCATTTGTTGCCACGTAGGATTGACACGTGGCACGATGACGTGGTTGAGGGCCATCGGTTTGGACCATGCTTGGGAGATGAGCTTTATATGTTGCTTTGTATCTCCATTGAAAAGATTGTAAGAAGTGCCTTCAATTCCTACACTCTTAAAATATTTTTCTAGGCTTCTGGGCTTCCACCATGCAACATGAACAAACCTTACAAACCAGCAAAATAGTAACAAAATTATGGGAAGAAGGAAATATTCCGACACAAACTTTTCCATTTTTTCTTGATGTGTTCGAGAGATGGAAGTGGTGGTTAAAAGTTTCAATTTGTAGAGTATTTTATAGGGCATGACAAAAGCTTTTAGTTAATTAATAAGCTTTTAAAGTCAAATTTCCTTGCCAATCAAGTAGTCAAACAGTTGAAAAAGTCGATATTATAGATTAATAAATAGATGAATCATGCTTGAAAAATAAATAATATAAGTAGAGGCCCACATCAAGTTGTGGTGAGGAATAATTTGGCTTTTGCTCATACCTTGCTGCCCACAACATTTTGATGTCTCTTCAATATATATATATATATAGACTTATAATCATATGTGAACCATCTCCTAGATGAGAGATGTGAACTACATATCAGCTATCCAATTTTCAAAATTAAAGGATAGGATTTAATCTGAAATTTAATTTTTTTTTAAATTTATAAATATTTTATATTAATATTTTAGGGTATTTTAGGCATTCTAATGTTATGATATTTCAATTCTTTAACTACTTCCTTATTTTTCTCTTTTTTATACTGTATCGATTGTTTTTTTATTTACGAAATTGTTATTTGTTTTCTTGCTTGTGAAGAAATTACATGTACGCAACTGCTTCCTCAACTTTCTTTATTTTCATTTTTTTTTTGCATTATTTTATTTTGTTCGTTCGTCGTGACCATCGCTTATTTTCATTCTTTTTTCGTCTTTGGTAGTTTGTGCCAGAATTTACATCACTTGAATTAATGGAGATGTTTGACGATGGTAAGTGAAGTGTGGTAATACCATCTCGGTAATGTATTTTACTGTAAAAGAAATTTTGTGTCGCATTAATTATCTCTTTTTATGATTTCTGGAACTGTTTTGTGTTGATGTATATGTATTTTTTTTACATGAAAAATTGTATTTATTACGCCTGTAATATTGCAGTCATAATGTATAATACTAACAGTTTTTCTTATTTTAAATACCTTTTTAAAAAAATTATCTGGATGCACGTTTATGGATGTATTTTACTTGTTTATTATGTTTTAGAATGTTCATTAGTTGTGTGCATGCATTTTTTTACGATGATATGTTAAAATTTGTTTCATATTGTTGATGGTAGGTTTTTGATAGATAGGATTAGAAATAAATATAAAGAAAAGGGTATTATAAATGAAATAAAATAAAAATAAGTGTGACAAATTCGCAGGCTGTGTTGTTATAATTGATTAGTAAATGTTTGTTAGTTTAGAGAATATTTTGTGGTAAATGATTATAAATGTAATGTATTTATAAGTATTTGATGAAACTACATGACTTTTGATGAATAATTACAATTTTTGAACTATTACACTGATTCGAGCAGTCACATCTCTTGAGCTAGAAGTAGCTCCTCATCCAGGCGCACATATTTACCGAATCACCATACTCCACTTTTCAAGTGTTCTAGAATGATCAACAATTATAGTATTATCGTATGACCGGAGTAACTCGATCCCATAGGGTGACTCAAAGACTACTTCATTACACTTAGACCATCTCTAACAGCAACCACTCCAACCATTCAACCACTTTATTATTTAATTAATTTATCTCTCCTCCATATCATCTCAACCCAACCACAACAATTTTACATATTCTATCACCAACCACCAACCACAATATTATATATAATCTTTATTTAATTTTATTTTTAAAATTAAAATTAATAATTATAATTAAAATAATAAAAATTATAAATGGTTGTAATTAAATAAATTAAAATTAATAGTTATAATTAAAATAATAAAAATTATATTTTTTCTGTAATGGAATTAATAAAAGAAGATTCCATTGATCAAGCAAAATAAAATTATATCGATTACATAGATTGTGCTTTCTACGGACTGTTCGTATTGATTATTTCTTATAAATGGTGTAAGTCAATCAATATGATTTAGTGTATATATTAATTTAAAACCAAAAAATAATATCAAAATTTGTCTCTATTTGTAGAGAAAAAAAATTATGAATTTTGGTATATTTTTTTATTTATTTTTACGATAATTTATAAAACATATATCAATTTTATTATTATTCTCTAAAAAATCAAATATAATACACTTGTCTAATTTTAATTGGTTAAAAAAAAAAGTGGTGGGGCCTACCTGGTTGAATTGAATTGGAATGAGATCTCGGTCGGTCCATTTTGAAGGAAATAAAAGCAAATTTTTTTAATTGTTTATTATCTACATGGCGACAACCGACCACTGATGCAGTTGCCGCAAGGAGTAGTCTTAGGAATTTCTTTCCATCTTCTCGCTCCTTGATAATTGGGTTTTATTTGCAGGCAACTAGGTCTGGAATGAATTTCATCATCCTAGGTACAACATATATAAAATTAGGGTCGGCCTATGATGACCTTGTGCGAACAAGAATAATGATACTCTAAATTTTTTTATAAGTATAAATAAGAAGATTAATAAAATATAATATTTAATATTACATCAAAGCAAATTCATTCAAATTTTTCTTGTGACATATTCAATCGCAAATAAGACTTCAATAATTTAAATTTTAAAATAGTTCTCTCTCCTTATGCAATGGTAACATGTGTGGCAGCAGGCAGGGTGTTTGGTGTTAAGGATAGTATTGTAATAAAGGGTGGCAATTAGGTCGAGTTCAAGTTGACTGGTCGAATTGAAACCCAATATTAACACATTATATATCAACCCGAACCCAACCCATTTATTTTTTCGGGTTAGAAAAATCAACTTGAACCTAATCCATTTATTTTCAGATCAACCAAAAAATGATTCATTTAGTAAAAAAACTATTCCCTCAAAAAATTTACCTATTTTTTATTTTTCTTTTATTTATTTTATTATAACATATATATATTATTATAACATATATATATATATAAGCAATAATAAAAAATATAAAAATTTATATTTATCACTTTTTCTTTAAAATATTTTATTTCTTTAATTTATGCAATGTGTAAAAATATTTCTATCATGAAAAGTAAAAACCTTTTAACTCCCTGGGAACTCCAAGTGATCCATATTTGAACATAATTTAAGCTTCCATTTCTCCCTCTCTCTCCGGATCATGATTGTTCTCAGAAAACAAACGTTACAAAGTTCTTCAGATTCAAAAACAAATCTCATCAAGAAAGAAAGCCAGGAAATCCCCAGAAATCTGAATCGAAACACCATCAGTGCAAAGGTTACTCCAATCATAGAAGAAGACGGCGCAATCCATCACACCAAATGCATGTAATTCAACGGTATCTAGAACATCGTAGGCATAAGAATTCACATTTCAATCAAACCCCATAGATTAAGAATGTTCTTAGTTTCAAAAGGCGGGGGGAAGGTGTTAGAACTAACAATGGCAACAAGGAAGGTTTCATGAAATGTATCTGTCCTGCTGCTCCTGCAGAAGCTTTGCCGAAGATTTGGCATCCAGATAGAGAGAACTCACTTCTTCAAGATCCGCCTGCAAAAACCAACCAGGTTTAGTTTTTTTTTTCTTTTCTTCGAAGTATATTGAACTAACTCAACCATCACTGTCTGTACCTTGCAAATGGTATCACGACCATTCGTCTTAGCAACTATGCTCGCAGGTGATAACAACTGGACGGCATGTCTGCACAACAATTGTTGGACTATTTAATTAAATATTCGCTTCTCCTTCATCTACATACATAACCTACAATCTAATCTAATATAATTCACCTCCAATATGATATAAATAAAATAAAAATATTTTAATTGTCATGCACTGGAAATTCATAATCTACTTGACAACTAATACAAAATAAAAGATAAATTGATAACGCACAAATAATACGTGAAATTCTAAATTACAAGTACATGAGCTATAAATTACATAGTCATTATGGATAATTGGGAGAACTGGACCATTGCAAGCTTTGATAATAATTTGTGTACTTCGATTGATTGAGATCCATGACAATGAAAAAATGATTTTTTTGTGTTGTGTTTGAAACTTTATGAATTTTGATACGATATGAGGGCAACCCATGATCACAAAAATTTATCCATTTTTTTTTTTTTTTTTTTGGTTTTATTGTCACTTATAGTGAGCTCCTTGACAAGGTCACCACTGTGGGTAGTCTTAGATATCATATCCCGAACAACATTGTGAATATTGTAGATAGGTATAAAAGACAGAGAACAGTGAAAGGAACCTCAGAGATGTTTGCTGTCCAATTTCTCCAAGAAAAGCCAGACTTTCCTCATCGATTTGAAGTTCCTCAACTTGCGCTCGGATAGCTAATATCTGAAGACGAATCGATAATTTGTAAGAAAGCAGCATACAAGAATTTCAAAAATTTAGGACCACCACTGAAAATAGCTACCTGTATCATTTCGGCTGGACCATAGGTTTCGGTCCTTATAATAACCAAGCGGTCCAACAAGTCAACTGGTATACCATGAGGACTAGTCATGTCTGTTCCTCTACAAAGCAATGTTATGATCTTAGCGTTGTTATACAGAGTTATCTGTCGAGAATACTACATGTCGTAGATTCCGTTTCGAAAATATAACCAAAAGATGTATTGTAGCACTGAATTTAATGTCTGAGATTTACGAATGTGTGCTGAAAGATCCAGATTTTACGGATATGCATACCTGACATTACAAATTCCTCGGTTTGTGGCGAAGATTACTATGGGAGATAGTGAACTTTCTAAAGCACGATTTAGATAAGAAAAGCACTCCATATCCAGCATATGAACCTGAGTTATTTTGAATAATCAGAGAAAGAACGTATAGAGTTCAAGATACGAAAAAAATTAAGCGCAGCAAGTTGAAATAACCTCATCAATAAACAAGACACCAGGAACGAGCTCCGCCACACCTTCATCTATGTACCGGTTAACAACCTGTGATGGCCGATCATAAAAAACACGTTCTTTAAATATTCCAAAGTCTAAGAAGACCAAAATACCATCGTGTGGAAACATACCTTGTTTATTTCCTGCCTCAGTTTGTCAGTGATTTCAGTTTTCCGGGGTTTCATCATCTGACCCATCAGGGACAATATATCTTGCCCTCCTTGGGGTCGTGCATTTGCAGCATCAAGATCATGCAATGTAACATCCTAAATAAAACGAATACAAACAAAGATGCTTTTTCATCACTTTTGGAACAAAAAACTAAATTCAAACATTCAAGATTCAAACCACAAAGAGTTTCAAAGCATTGATCAAATATACATTGAAACCAACTTGAGATGCTCAGATAATTGCCCTCTGAATCTGAAGAGCAGTACTATAACAATTGTCAACGAGATAGGCAAGATATTAGAAAAATAAAGTCTGGAATATCCATAAAGCAAAGAGCACAAGCACTTGCAGAATAAGCTGAACTTTGTATGAGTAAATCCACACGCCTATAAACTAGAGTGTCCTTATGATAAGACAGGGATATCCTAGATAACTGGAACTGCAAGCAGACAAGCTTCGGCATAAAAACAAGCATAATGACACAGTTTCAAAATGCTACTTCCAGCTTTTTACCTATACTTCATATTTCCTAGTAAATCAATAGAATAAGTATGCTCAGCAAAGGAAAACACACCTGCACGATCTCCTTCTTTTTATGAACTTCTCCTTTAGGAAGTGGGACATATTCTTCCGCCTCCAAATCAAATTCAGTAGCAAAAGCATCACTCCTTCCCACCCTTTTAACAGCTCCACTATTAGCTTCAATGTATATAACATCACCAACAGCTACCTGCAGATGGATACACAAATCTTGTCGCTAAAGTAATAAATGCCAGATAGAATCATAATAAATGAAAAAGACAAATAATATCATGAATGGCTAATTCTGGTGATATGACGGCTGTTCTGAAATATAGCATCCTACAACACTAGATAATGCACAAGAATTTGACCATATTATTAAAAGAACAGAGCAGGTTTTGCTCAGACAAACCTTTTCCTTAATCAAGGCATCATATATTGTTGGATCCAACTTCAATTGTTTGGTTCCTTTTACAGTTTTCAATCCAATTATAACGTGGCTGATACTTTTGCCATAGCCACCAGTCACACTTTCAGTTTCTTCAGGAGATAGTTCGGTAACCTGTAATACAAGCGGCACATGACATCAGAATCAAAGAAGAGAAGGTATATATTACTGTAATTTTACAAGGAACCAACAGTTGCAATACAGCAATGACGTCTATCAACATTTTTTCTCATAACAACTAAAAAGTTACTGACCTCTCCTTCATAAACCTCCTTGTTTTCTTTAATGCGGAGACCAATAGCTCGCCGAAAGTTTTCCATTAGAACCTCTGTCTTCTTTACTTCCGACGAATATACCTCTGATCCAACCATCGGGCAAAATGGAACCTGCATTGCAGAAGGTCATTAAAATGCCATGCATCAACACCAGAGCAGAGAATGCAGACTGCTACACAGTACTTAAAATGTGCGGAACTTATTCGATAAAACCTGCCTAATAGGAGGCCAGTAAAACAAATGAAATTTGTAGGAATAAACATCACCGCCCATTTACCACAGATGATATCCAGTTGAACTCTAGCCTGGTAATTTTAGGAGTACACTAGTCATGTACAACCATCACTGTCATAGGAAATAAGCATCTTACATATCTTCAGAACAGGTACTATTGAGGAGAGGCGGGAGGCCATAATTTTTTCCACATCCAGACATACAACATACATAAATCTCAGAGAGGGAACATAAGTCAAGGAAGGCATTAAGCAGAGACAGTAGAAAGGAAAGCTTGAAATATCAAGTATGAACATTAGACCACAGTATTACTTGAAACAGATTGCAATATAGATGGAGAATCTCCTTCAGCTAGTGAAACCATAGTTTGATAGCTTCAGATTAAAGGATGAGAAAACAATAGTTGACAGTTACTCACCTATCTCAAAACTACCTAAACTAATTTTGTTTACTCTTCAAGAACTCCATAAATAAATTGTACACTGAGAGGTAAATGAGTAAAAGAAACAGCCCAACTCGTTTATATACCTTGCTACCAAGTTCTTGGGAAATTCCTAGAGCGAGGGCAGTCTTCCCAGTTCCGGGAGGACCGGCAAGTAATAGTGCACGACCAGCCATTTTCTTCTGCCGAATCATATCAACCACAAGGCCAGCAGCTTCCCTTGCCGATGCCTGACCCACAAATCCAGCAGCCAGAGGCAACGCTTTCCCATCGGGCTAGCAACATAAATCAACAACACAGCAGTCAGCAAAATAAAACCGATTAACAAAAAACAATATTGCTCATTCTCGCTGGGTAACTAAGTAAAGAAACCATATACTTAGCTCTCGACTACAGACAACTAGATGAAAAAAACCCAATATTTAAACTTCAAAAACCATCTCCCACTTTCAAGAACGCCCCAAGAGTTTGAAACCCAAAATCTTTATCACAAAGTCAGAACAGAGAGGAGCCCTAAACCTTAAACCCAAAACCCAGAACCGCAAGAGCTGAAAACTCTACTGTAATATTACTGAAACATGACATTTCCCACTACAGCGAGATGAAGAACAGCATAAATTGAAAAGGGTATACCTCGAGGCCAAGGCCTTTAATGTGAGTGTGAGTTGCTATCCTCTGCTTCTTTGTGGTGGATTGTACCTCCTCTATCTTCATTCCTTTTCTTTCGAGTTCTCGCCCTCTCCAAACAAGGATTCCGTTTCTTGATATAGTTCTTTCTTCTGTTCCTCAATAAGTTGGGAAGCAAAATTGAGTATCAAAATAATCGAGGGACAAGTAGGGTTAGCACAAAATAGTTTTTCATCTAAACATGAAGAACTTCACCAAGAAAAATATTATTATTTGAAATTCACAATTATTAATGGGCCGTTAGTGGACTGTAAGCCCAGTTTTTTATTTGGGCTCAAATATTAAGTTTAACCAAATCTATATGTAGCAAAATGGTTACTAGAGAAACTTGCAGCCCTTAGAAGTAAGAAGTAAGGGAAACCGCGAGATTAATTTTATCCAAGAAATTTCATTTCTCGAAATTTTATCTGTTAAGGAATTTTATTCAAAAGAATTTCCTGTTTGAAAATTTTATCCAATTTAACAGACGGTAATTTCTTTATGATGAATCTCCCGTTAAATTCCGTGAAGTATCCAACTCATTAATATTCCACCTAGACGTCTGTTGGACGCGACATACATAATATTCTCAAACTACTGCCAGTTAAGTTTGATAAAATTCTCAAACATAATATTCTTTTGAATAAAATCCTTTAATAAATAAAATTTTGGATAAAATTCCGAGAAGCAAAAATTTTTGAATAAAATTTATGTGTTTTCCTTAGAAATAAATAAATAGTTTGTTATTGCTATGATATTAATAATAATAGTTTGCAAATCACATAAGAAAGTCAATCATTCGATTATTTGAGATGATGTTCCAAATATCTGGTCATGGACCACTAGTAGAGTTGAAACTTTCAAATTCTCCAATTTTTATTTTATATTTTCTATTTTTTATCGTTTATACATGATGTTCTTACAAATGTATACTTTTTTTAGGAATTACAAATCTACATCTATATAATATATTAAAGGATAATAATGGTTTATTAATTATCGAGAATCCACTATGTAACAGAGTACAAGCTTTCTTACGATCTATACTAGTCCGTTGGAATCCTTCGTCCTTCGGTCTGCTAGGTCACTCGCACAGAAACTTGATCTGCTTCTTCATAACAGAAGTCAGGGCGCACCCCGCAGCCTTCAATCTGGATGGTTGGATGTTTGCGGTTCTTCCCAGAACTTCAGTTGGTTGGTCAAGCCCGACGAAATAAGTATTCCAAAGTAAAATACTGATTGTTGTGTTTATTACTTGAAAAGTAATAAACACCAAGAGATTATCTTGAGCCTCGTGTACTTAGACAGATACATAGAAAGATTAGCTTGAGCAAAGATGTTAAGCATTGTGTTCAAACACGGAGTGTTCAGAGAACTTTTGAGAGCTTTTGAGATTTTACTTTGACAGAGTTTCTGCTTAGCTTTTCACGAGTTTTTGGTATTTGTTTCTGTCGAAGTTGACTCCTATTTATAGTCAGGTTGGACGATCATTTGAATTATGTCCGTTAGAGACAAGAATTCAGCTGTTAGAGACAAATGGAATGTCGTCCAATCATCGCCCATTCTTTATCTGTTGTAGCAGCCTGCTCTCTGTTCTGCTCTGAACAACTTTTGACTGTGGCAGTGTACTTTTCACCTGCTCTTGTCAGATTCTGTTTTAGTCCGAGGAATCTTAAGTTTATGTTCCTCGTACTGATTTGTTGATCGATACTTTAAGGAATCTTCAATATGATTTTGAGCTCCACTCGCATTCCTTTTGTCTTCTTGAATTTCACGTGCTCTTCAACTTCCGAAACTGAAAACTGAAATCCTCCTAATTTCAAGTTTTAAGTTTTGACTTCTCTTCAATGAAAACTCAGTTTTCAGAAACTGAGTTTCTGGACATTTCAAGTTTCAAGCTCTGAAACTTGACTTTTGGTATTTCAAGTTTCTTGCCATCTTCACTTTAAATTCTGAAACTTGATTCTCGATCTTTAGTTTCTAATTTCTATTACAACTCGATATATTCTATACAAGGATTACATGTTGAAACATAATAGAAACTTAAAGCTAAAAACAGTTTTTACACGCCAAAACATCAAAATAAAGAGTAAATTGAAACTCAGTTTCTAACCATTTCCCCCTTTATGGTGTAGTCAAAACCACTTATCTAAAGTTAGGAAAAAAGGCACACAATGAACTGAGTTTACAAAGACACTACTCAGAACACAGTTCCTTTAACCGACCTACTCTATTTGATCTTCCCCCTGAACTTGAGAGATATTTCTAGATAATAATCAACATAGAGCGAATTAAATTGCTAATCACACTGGAACATGTAAATTCAGCCAAGTTAAAAAAAAATAGTAAAGAAGCGAGAGAGAGATAATGAGGGTTTGTCTTCAATCCAGTTTTCAATTTTTCATTGATTGAGAGATTACAAGTAAATCAAAAACTGAAAACTAGAGCCAGATTAAAATTGAAATGCAAAAAGTTCAAAAACTTAAACAGCTTACAGAGGAGGTGGCTTTGATGAAGATGGCTTAGGATCTAGAGTCTTTGGGCCAACTCCATTAAGGCTTTGAATTGAGCATCCCTCGCTGCTCTTCAGCTTCTTCCTTCTCCCTTCTCTCTGCCTCCTCGGCTTCCCTCTTTCTCTTCTCCTCTTCCTCCTTCTCTTTTCTCAGCCCATTCTCCTTTTTTCTGTCCTCTTTGTCCACGATCTCAGGGTCGTCTGTTCTGCCTAGTTGAACATTGACTTTAGTGATCTTCAGAGGTTCGTTCGCAATCACCTCGGCCATCTCCGAGTGAATATTTTTCAGCATAATCAGGGACCTCTTCTTCCATGTGTTGTACTTCTCAGCCGAGTACTTTGAAAGCTTCGTGATATTCATCATCTTGGTACCTGAGCTAAGACACAGAAACAAGTGCAAGGAAATATAGATTCGATCCTAAGCGACTCAACAACGACCAACCTGTAAGGACTGACTGGCGCTAATACCACTTGTAGGTCTCGAAATCAAAGTTATTTTGTATGCAACAGAAGTTTAAATAAGATTGCCCTTCTGAAAACTGAAAGTCAGTTTTCAGTTTTCAATTTCTGAAAACTCAGTTTAGCTCAGTAGTTAGTTTAAGTATAAGTTTTCAAGTATACACTTCAATCCTTATAAAGTGTTGAAGGTTTCAAATAAGAATGAAAACTTAATATGCAAAAACTTAAATAAAGCGGTAAATGACTCAGGATATTTTATAGTGGTACGGAGCCTCAAGTCCTACATCCACTCTTCCGAACTTAATCAGGAATCCACTAAGTAACAGAGTACAAGCTTTCTCACGATCTATACTAGCCCGTTGGAATTCTTCGTCCTTCGGTCTGCTTGGTCTCTCGCCCAAAAACTTGATCTTCTCCTTCTTCAGAACTGAAGTGATGATGCACCCCGCAACCTTCAATCTGGATGGTTGGATGTTTGCGGTTCTTCCCAGAACTTCAGTTGGTTGGCAAAGCCCATCAGAATCAGTATTCCGGAGTAGACTACTGAAAAGATTAGCTTAAGCTTGGAAAGCTTGATCCTCGTGTACATAGACAGATACACGAAAAGATTAGCTTGAGCAAAGATGCTAAGTCCTGTGTTCAAACACGGAGTATTCAGAGAACTTTTGAGAGCTTTTGAGATTTTACTTTGACAGAGTTTCTGCTTAGCTTTTCACTAGTTTTTGGTATTTGTTTCTGTCGAACTTGACTCCTATTTATAGCCAGGTTGGACGATCATTTGAAATACGTCCGTTAGAGACATGAATTTAGCTGTTAGAGATAAATGGAATATCGTCCAATCATCGTCCATTCTTTATCTGTTGTAGCAGTCTCTTCTCTGCTCTGCTTTGAACAACTTTTGACTGTGGCACTTTTCACCTGCTCTTGTCAAACTCTATTTCAGTCCGAGGAATCTTAAGTTTAAGTTCCTCGTACTGATTTATTGATCGACACTTTATGGAATCTTCGATATGACTTTGAGCTCCACTCGGATTCCTTTTGTCTTCTTGAGTTTCATGTGCTCTTCAACTTCTGAATCTGAAAACTGAAATCCTCCTGATTTCAAGTTTTAAGTTTTAGCTTCTCTTTAGTGGAAACTCTGTTTCCAGAAACTGAGTTTCTGGACATTTCAAATTTCAAGCTCCGAAACTTGATTCTCGATCTTCAGCTTCTAGTTTCTCTTACAACTCGATATATCCTATACAAGGATTACATGTAGAAACATACTAGAAACTTAAAGCTAAACATCAAAATAAAGGGTAAACTGAAACTCAGTTTCTAACACTAACTTTTAGTATGAGATTCACTCCCTAATAGTTAATATAATTTATAGATAAACGTTAATCAATTGTATAATTATTAATATATATGTATAATTTTATTAGTTATATTCTTGCATTATAATGCGGATTATTGATAATAAATTTGTTTAACATACGAGTGTAAAATTAGTTTATAAACACACTTGTATTTGATATTATCCTGACTTCTCTCCATCTCCTATATAGTCTATGATACTGACCTAAGCACCTAACTAGTTTCATCCTAATCCATATATTTGAAAAGTAGCATTTTTCAATCTTTTATGTATGCTTGAGATTCATTCATCCATATATATGTATAGATAGATAGATGTAGTGGTCCTAAACTTTGATAAGAGAAGAGATGTATACCAAAATCATTGTCAAATCCATGTAAGAGAAGTGCTCCATTTATTTTACATAATGATCGCTTGCTGAGTTGCAGTCATCATGAAAAAGCCCTCCAACTAAAATGGTAAAAATATATAAATAAATTATTGATCAAGAAAAAAAGTTAAAGCTTTTCACACATTTTTCATCCTAGTAAATCATGTGTAGGGGTGGGAATAGGCCGGGCTACCCGACAGGGGCCTACGGCCTAGCCTACCACAGGCCAGGCCAGGCCAAGCCAATTTCTTAAATAGGCCAGGCTTAGGCTATTTAAAAAGCCTGTTTAGCTAAGCAGGTCCGGGCTCAGGCTCGAAAATAGGCCTACTAAGCCTAACAGGCCGGCCTATGAAAATAATCATATACTATATAATCAATTAAATATATTTATTATCTAGAATTAAAAAACTATTTATGATTTATGAATAATAAAATAAGTTAAAAAAATCATTTGTTACTAAATAATATATTTATCTAAGTTATTAAATGTATTTGCTATTGAAATAACTTAATATATTTATAACTTAAAAATAAAATATACATTATAAATTTTAAGTAGGCTCTCATAGGCTTTATACAGGCTAAAAATCAGGCCTATTTCATTAAAAAGGCCAGGCTTAGGCCTACAAAAAAGCCTACTATAGATAACAGGCCAGACTCAGGCCTCTTCAAGTTATAGCAGGCCCAGGCCTTCGGGACCAAAACCCAGCTTAGCCCAGTCTATTCCCACCCCTAATCATGTGGAGTGTTTTTTGGGTGGCTTCAAGAAATAATTATGGTAGATCATATCATTATGACATCACCTAAACCTCATTATTTAAAAAAAATATAAATGTCATTTTTAAAAAATGATATTTAATGAATGTTATTGTTGGGAAGAATATGCCATAATATTTATGGTTGAACTCTCTCAATCCTAATTTACATATTGTAACTCAATTTTTTAAAAATAATATTAAATGCTAACTCTTGATGTAATATCATGATTGTGAAAATGGTAGGGGTGTGCATTAGGGTCGGGTCGGGTGAAACCCGACCCGAAAAATCAAACCCGACTAACCCGATCACCCGATGTTCCAGACCCGAAACCCGACCGAACTTTAGCCTCACCCGACCCGACCCTATCACCCGATTTTTGGGTCGGGTTTGTCGGGTGATCCGATGACCCGAAAACCTGAAAAAAGATTTTTTTTTTTTAAATTCAGCACCTATACAGTTGGGTGAAGCCGTCGCAGAGCAGCCGCGCAGTCAGCGGGGAAGGCGGCGGAGGGCAGATAGCACGGCGGCGGAGGCTGAAGGCGACGGGCAGCAGCACTGCAGCAGGCAGTCGCGACTCACGCTGATGGCTGAAGGCGACGGGGACTCGCGACGATGATGGGTGCAGCGCCGACTGGGCCGGTCGCCGGTGACGGGCAGGCGGAGGGGTGGCTGGGTTGGGACCGTGGCGTTGGGTGCGGCGCCGGCGTGCGCCGTTTGGGTGTCGAGCAGTCTGTGAGTCGTGAGGTCTGAGGTGAGAAATTGAGAATGAAATTAGGTATTGTTGAATTAGGAATAGATAAATTATTTGATTATGATATATTGATATGTATAATTTTAAATTTTTTAAGTAATATTAATAATATTTATATTATTATATATATTAAATATAGTATTTTCGGTCGGGTCGGGTGGAACCCGAACCCGAAATTCTTCACCCGCCACCCGACCCGAAAACTTGTCGGGTGACGATTTCCCACCCGCAACCCGACCCTATGGCTGCAAAACCCGACCCGACCCGATCGGGTCGGGTCGGGTTTGTCGGATCGGATCGGGTTTTGCACACCCCTAGAAAATGGGACGAAGCCGCCTCTTATGTCTAGAAACAAGAAATGATGAATGAATTGTGAAACAATAAAAACATGATGCTTTTGAAGGAGTGGATGGAAGTTGAAATTATATTTGTATACACATAAAGGGACATCATAATAGTGGGATGATGATTTGAAAATAAAAAATAAAATTAAAGAATGAAGAATGATTTGATGGAGTCAAATTTAATAACAACATTAAAAGTGGACACTATTGAAGAGCATGCCCACAACAAATAAAATCTAATTTGAGCATCATCATATTCATAAGCAACACCTGTCAGGCTGAGTTTGAGTCCCCTAATCATGCCTTTTCTCTCTAATTAACCCATGTTGAAATAAAATTTTAGACCGCATGATAATCAACTATATGTATTAATTATGTAAATTAATACATATTGTATTATAATATATATTTGTTAGGTATTATTATTAGAAATTCCTTCGTTATTATGATGTTTTGATATGTCAAATATACTACCAGTTAGCGTGTCTCTAACTAGATTAGCTTAAACTTGTAATATTCTATATTAGAATCTATCGAGTTATAAGGAGCTGATCGCGAGCTTGTTTGGAGATTGCTGACTAAAATGCCTTCACCAACAACGGCCTTTACCTTTGGAGGTAGCTAACTAATCCGTCATCAGCAGCTGGTGCCCACGGAGCTTACCAGCAAAATGTCCACCAGCAAAGGCAATACCCAAACCAGCTAGTAGAGACAAGCGAGCTAAGACAAGCATCACTACAAAAAAAATGATCTATAATAGCGACATAAATTGTCACTATAAATATGAATTTTGTCACTATAGCATTTTAGTGACAATATTGTATGTCATCGCTATGTCGTGGCTACTGAATAGTCGTTAAATGGTTAGCGACGAACTGCGATCGTTGTCACTATTGCTCTATTTTATTGTGATTCTAATTTTCATCACTAATTCACTATTAATTAGTTACAAATTATAATCGTCACTAAAATGTCATGATATAGCCACACAGATGTATTGTCACTAAATAAACATGTTTTAGCCACTACAATAATTATTACTAAAACTCTATAATATAGTATCAGAATTTGTAAAATATCATGATATAGTCACAACACTACTGTAACTAAATAAAGGCCTTTTAGCAACAACACTAATTATCACACAAACTTCGAATTTAGTAGCAAAGTTTGTCGTCACTAAAACACCTAGCCGTTGTTAATCTGATCGTCTGAACCCACCTACACCGCACCTAACCATCGGTCGAGCCACCACCGAGCTTCAATGCCTTGAACCGCACCCAACCGTTGCATCACACCTAACCACCCACACCACACTTAGCCTGCTACCACCGAGCCACAACCAACCATCGGTTGAATCCACCGGCATCATGCCGCACCACGAGCAATTAGGACCACGCACCGCACCGCACCTATGAATAATCAGGACCATGCACATATAGTCATAGAAAAAATTAAAATTTAATTGCTTCCAACAGCATTCGAACCCTTTACCTCTTAATTAAATCATTTATATCAATCTACTGCACCAAATGATTAGTTATTAATATTTTGGATAATTAATATATATAAGGTAATAGTGACTATCTATCTAAACTTAATAAATTTGTGGAATCTATTTCACACTTTATAAATTTAATTCTTGACAATCTCATAAATTAAAAAACTACTGCCACATTAGCGAATTCTAAGAAATAAAAGTAAAATGCAAATATTGTTAAAATAAAATTTTATACAATTTTTTTTATTAAAAAACTACTACACAATATTTACTTTTACATGAATGTGACGAAGTGGTAGTAGTTTTTTAATTTATAAGATTAGTAAAAATTAAATTTTAATAAAAAATAAGTTTTAATAAAAATTTTATAACATAAAATTTTAATTTAAATTAAACATAAATTTTACATAATTATGTAATTGAAAATATAATTTAACTAAACATTTTAAAATTTATGCATTATTTAATACTTTGAATACGTAATTAACTCATTAAAAATTTAATAATCTTAATTAATTATGTGTATCTATTTAAATTACATAATTAAATTTTTAATTCAATTTGGGTTTTAACTTAATTACACATTTTGAATCTTATCACCTTTAAATAAATTAATTTTTTATATAGTAATATAATCATCAATCATATTTAATCTCCTATTTTAAATGAGATTACATTTAAATTTTTATTAATCTTTTACTTATATACAAATATTTATATAATTTAATTACTCTAATATATAATATTAATATTCAATTGCTATTTAATTGTCACATCAAGAATTTTGTTTAAGATGAGTAAATATCATAATAGTCTTAACAAAAAATGTAATAAAATCTTAATGGTGTTAAGTTGGCGGGTATCAAATTACTTAATGGAACATAATGTAGGATATAATTTCATAAATTTGGAAGTATGAAATAGAATTTCATAAATTTTAAAAAATTTAGATATTACGTAACCAAAAGCAAATTGATGGCTTATAAAAGTTATTAATAATGAACTAGTGGAGAATATTAAATTTTAAAATTTTGTTAAAATACCATCAAAAATATTATTGTTGTCGAATTCAGCGATAATATATTACATTATCATTATTTATAATTTATTGTGATAAATTTGGTTACTGTCACTATAAAGTTATTTTAGCAAGAAAAAAATTATTGTCACTGACTTTAGTGATGGTAATACTAACAACATATGAAATAGTCACAAATTAAAAAAAATTGTGATGAAAAAATTTATTGTAGCTAAAATAGTATTTTTAGTTACAAAAAATTTATTGTCACTAACATTAGTGACAAAAAATATTGACAACTTATGAAATTATCACAAATCATATTTTTTGTTACAAAAAATTTATTGTTGCAGTAGATATATGTTTAGTCGCAAAAATATTATTGTCACTAACTTCAGTGACAATAAATATTTACAGCTAATAAAATTGTCACAAATGATATTCTTTTGCGACGAAAGAATTTATTGTTACTATACATATATGTTTAGTCACAAAAATATTATTGTCACTAGCTTTAGTGACAATAAATATCCGTAACTAATAAAATTGTCACAAATTTTATTTTTTGTGACAAAATGCAAAGTTGTTACTATAAATGTATTTTTAGCCACAAAAATTTTAATGTCACTGACATTATTGTCACTACACAGTTTTTTTTGTAGTGCATACACTTTCAAGCCCAGACTTTAAGAAATATGATCTTAAAGTTCGCGATACTTAAAGCTTGTTCATCCAAAGAATCTATAACTATCATTCCTCAGACTGGCTCAGAATTGTTCTGACTAAAGTCTGCAAGTTCACCTGCTCTGACAACAAGGACACAATAATTTTGGAAAAGTGAGACTTCCGATTGGATGGGTTCCTTTTATCTCACAACGGCTCCAAACTCAAATCTCTCCACAATTCACCTATAAACAAAGACAACAATTTAATAGGAGAAGGTTACCGAATATACTTTAACTAAATCACGAAAACTTTGTCAAAATTCAAACTCAAAGCTTTCTAAGCATTCGGGCTGTTTATCAGCTTTCCATGTTCCTTCTTGGACACGATAGTAAGAAACCATCCGGAGTTGTCACATCTCCGGTGATAACTATTATGGGTGTGTACCGCAAGCTGACGTTTTGGGAAGAACACAAAGTCTGACGACCAGCTGGAGGTTGAGTGGTGAGCTCACACTTCTGATTTGAAAATGCGAAGGAGAGTGAATGACTCGGTGAGTGCGCTAGTGGACTAGAAGACACGGGCATTCACCAGCTAACAATAGATCGTGCCACGTCTTTGTAATCTCAAGCTTAGTGATTTCCAGACTGTGAATATAAAGAGAGTACGTTGGACGGTTATGTCCGAACCTCTATAAATAATTTGTGTATGTTATCGCTTTCTGCATCAGATTTAAAACTCAACACCTCAAGTGTTGGAGTATATTTACTGAAAATGTCTTAGCAACATCACTCGCTAATCAACTAGTTTTTCTGTTAACCCAAGCTGGTGCCAGACAACCAGCTTGGAGAGTGCAAGTTAGTAAGATTTTCGCTGCATATATTCGTACTTTGATTTGAGACCAATAATATTAGATCTTATGCTTGAATAGTTAGTATATTACGCTTCTTCTAAATGCATAACTACCGATTTTAAAAAAAGCACTTAATCCTAGTCATCTATCAATTAAAATCAAAGATCATGACTTATTCCTAATTAATATATTTTCTATGATTAACATATGATATATTCCATACACAAACGTATACATCTATATATACATATCATTATAAATTTTATATTGTTAATTATACATACTCACCATTAATATACTTAGAAAATCCATATGATGGTGAAGTGATATCTTAGCAATATATTGTAGATTGATAGTTAGTTTATTTAAATATATGAATAGTTCATAATCACCTATTTATAAAAGTTGGCCATTATACGATAATAATCCTACTTAAGTTATGTATTTTTATATAAAATAAGTCATTCCAATGGGATGTAACATGTAGGCCATAAACCCTTATAAAGTTTAGCATGCAAGACTCAAACAATTAAATAATGAGAGAGAAGATCACGAGTGCAATAGTGCAAGGCATGGATTGATGGATGTAAGCACTAGAGAGGATGATTAGATGTGAAAAATTTTGGTCTCTTAATTATACATTAGTGGGATTATTATCCATTCACATAGTGGGAATGAAGAAATTTTTTGATAAAAAATATATAAAGATCAGAAAAGGGCCTTGAAAATGATTGGAGCCAATAACAATATATCTTTGTGGATTTATAAATCTTTTAGTACTTTTGTTATTTTTGTCCCCCAATGCCATTGTTAGTAGGGGTGTTCATGGTTTGGTCGAAACCGGTCAAATCGGATTAATTTGGCCAGTTTGGAATTTGATTTTCAAATTGGCGGTTTGAAAATTTTGAAACCGGTTAAATTTGATTGATTACAGTTTGGAGACTCAAACCGGCCGTATCGGCCGGACCGGCCGTATTTATATATATATATATTAAATATATTTTAATTAATTAATATAATTTGTAGTTCATTTGTTAAGTTTCTACTTTTTTCATACAATTAACTCATGTTTAAATTTCTTGGCCAACATACTCTAGTTTTAGTTTTAATTTTTTTTATAAAAAATGAACCAATAAATATTAACATTGAATATTATTATTTTATAGAATTTCCTTAAGATAAATTAAGTATGAACATTATTATAATTTTACATGTCTCTTTCGATTTTACATTAAATTATAAATATAAGATTTTTAGAATTTAAATTACATTATTATAAGTAGTAACAAATAATAGAAATCAATTAATTTGTATTTATGCCCTAATTTTCTACAAATTATAGTGGATTATTGAAAATTGAAATATATTTCATTTCAAACCGTCAAACCGGCCGGACCAAACCGTTTTTATACGGTTCGATCGGTTTGGTTTTGAACTAGTACCTATTGGTTTGGCCAAGATTTTTCTTCCAAACCGGACCGCGAACACCCCTAATTGTTAGAGAAACTCAAAACCTAACGAGACTTCTTTTTGTACATGCTTACATTCTATTTACCATTTTGCCCTTCATGAAATAATTTCTTGGTTCACGCAATCACATGTAAAAAGGAATGAGAAAACTTTTAATTACGTCTTAATTAGGGAATTCTATTTAGATTTCTTATATTAGAGAAACATATTTTAGTGTTTATTCTATTATGTAAATTATTCCTCAATTAATAATTGTGTTAATTTCATGATGAGTCAACTATTAAATAATATAAGCCAGTGATCTGGTTTTTTATATTAAATTATTAATTGTTAAGAATTAATATTAATTTTTCATAAGGTGTGATGTGTCGAATCAACAATATAATTAATTAGTTCTGGTTAGAGTAATTCCATTTTGTAACTTTGTCTAGGTTAATTGAGTTATAATAGAATATGAATTAACTCTTGGAGAGAAAACCAGAATGTAATTGACTAAGTCGGTTACTTGGACAAGCAGACGCTTAAAGCCGTGAAAGTGACAAAGAGTCAGTTGTGAAGTCTTTAGAAGAAAGGAGACACAACTGATAAAGACACATTTTACTCAGAGAACTAATAACAAAGATAATTGATAAAGAGTCGTTCTTATAAGAAGTACACAACACAGAAAAAGACTGAAAACCCGCAGACATCGAAAAATATGTACAACGGCTAAAAATGATGGTGCAATTCAAAAACTTGACAAAACATATAAATACTCTAGATGAGTATTAGTAATACGCAACATAGGTCACAAATGTTACAGATTCTTGTTGGTCAATATGATCAACTACTGCTACTAATTTAGATCGCTGATTATGGCTGCTATTGTTGTTCAAGAACAATCGATGTGAAACAAGGTTGTAAGGAACTGGGTTTCAATTCACCTCTTAATTTGATGTTTAAATATGTCAAAACTTACTTTAATACTAAGTTTCTAGAGTTATCATTTGTAATCCTTCTATAAGATTGTTCGAGTCGTAATAGAAACTTAGTTGTTGAAGATCAAGCAAAGGAATCAGAAACTTACTTTCTGATGAAGACTTTCAAGCAGATAAAGCTCGAGATATGAAGAGAAGTGTTTCGTACTTAAAACTTAGTAAGGCCAGAAACTTAGTTTTCTAGAAACTAAGTTTTAGAAACTGAGTTCCACTAAGTATGGCTAAGGCCCATACTGACTTGGGAATGTCAGTATGGAGGTGGCCTATACTGACTTGGGAATGTCAGTATGGAGAAAGCTTATACTGACTTTAGAATGTCAGTATAGAGGTTCTAAAGCACGTGAAACACAAGTGTTCGAAGTCAGACTTAAAGGCACTTCAATGCCAAGTCAAAAAGTCAGTACGAGGATGTCTCATACTTCGATTCCTCGGACTGAAGCTTAGTCTGACACAAAGTTGGTGGAAAGTACACTGCCAAAAGCATAAAGCAGGAGGCAGAGCAGACCAAAGTATGAGCTATGATTGGATGACATTCTCACTGTGTCTAACGACTTGATTTATGTGTCTAACGGGTGAAATTTCAAAATGTCTCCCAGAAGACTATAAATAGCCCAGCATTTCAAACGAAGAATACACCTGAATCACGTGAAAAGCTAAGCTGACACTCTGCTCAACTTTCTATTCATTCTCTCTGAATTTACGTATGCTTAACACGGGACTTGAGTTCCCAACTCAAGTTATTCATTCCGCGCTATCTTTTCTAAGCACGAGGACGAAGCTCTTAGCTGAAGCTAGTTCTTAGTGAATAAGTTATATTCATAGCAGTCAATATCCTATTATGGGATATTGATTATTACGGGCGTTTGCCAACCAAACTGTGTTCTGGGAAGAACGAGAAAACATCCAACTTACTAAGAAGAAGGATGCGGGGTGCGTCCTCACTTGGACCTGAAGAAGTGCCAGCTTACAAGGAGTTTCTGAGCGAGTGATGTCAATAGACCGAAGGACGGAGGTTTCCGATGGGCTGACCAAAGATCGTGAGAAGGCTTGTAAAACTGATAATTAATGGATTCCCGATTAAGTTAGAAGAGTGAACGTAGGATTTTAAGTCCGAACCACTATAAATATCCTAAGTCATTTACTTGCTTTCTTTAAGTTTCTGCATTCTTAAGTTTCCAAACTTACTTTTAAACCTTCAATACTTGGCTAAGTATTGAAGCGTATATCTCTGAAACTTACTTAATAATACCTTGAGCTAAACTTACTTTTCGATAAACTGAAACTGAGTTCCAGATAACAAGTGCAGTTCAAACTTGCTTCCGCTGCATAATATTTTACTCTGATTTCGGGACCAACAAAGGTCATCAAGCAACTAGTTATTCGTGTTTTTTACATGAGACTATTTGCATCTAAGCAGGGGCGGATCTACATGTTAACTTGGGGGTACAAGTTTTTTTTCCTTTTTATTAAATATATATTTTTATTATTCATATATATATGTATATTACATACTATTTATATAATTTATCTCCAATTTATTTTATTTAAATATTGTACCCCGATTTTAAATTTTTAGATCCACCACTACATCTAAGTAAGAGTTATTCTAGAATTTATACTCTACTTTTAGAGTTGAATCCTAGGAAGCTTTATGAACTCCTTTCACAAACCAAGTCTAAACCACTACTGCCACCAAAGCTCTGTGAAGAATTCAAACTCACACTGACCAGCTAGGCCCGCTCATGGTAAAGCCTGCACCAGATCTGAAGAGATAATCTACAAAGTGGACTAGCTGGGTGGATAGCCGGAGAACATAGGAGTTTCTCGCTACTGCTATAGACCAGTTATATCACCTTGTAATCCTACTATAGTGATTTCCAGTCCGTATAGACTAAAGAGTGGATGTAGGATCATTGACATTCAAACCACTACAAATATCTTGTGTTATTTACTGCTTTCTATTCATATTTTGATTCCTTATTTGAAACCCTACAGTCGATAAATTGTTGGTTATTTTTTTAATTTAGTTAAGTAATAACTTGTGAGATTTAATCAATTTTTAGAGCACTAACTAACTTGAATAATATTTAGTTGGGTCACATTGCGCTATAAGACTTCCACTACGTACTACATAGTAATTTGAGACCAAACATTACTTTATACTAAAACATCATTTTAAACAATATGATGCCGTTTTGTTTACATTTTTTTTAAGATAAACTACTTTCCCCTCTCAAGCCTTCCTTTTGTAAAAAATTATTTAAAAAGCCTACATTGTTTTGTAAAATTATAAAAAAAAATAGAAAAAAGACTACTGATTAATACGTGGCATTAGACAGTAGACTCTAGATATTTATATCATTATTAATAGAAGAAATTTTTATCTAACAAAACTAAATATCTAGATATACTTCTCTACTAAGAAAAATTGGAGTATAATTTACTAATTAAACTTACTTTGGGATATAATTAAGGATTCCCTAAAGGAAATTTTGTTATCTTTGTTATTGTTGGGAATTAGACAATTATTATATAAGTTACAATTATGAAATATATATACCATCTTTGGAAGTTTTTCCTCAATATTAGATATTGTCCAACATTAAATCTCTCTATATATAAATGTATATTAGGTCTAGCTATGACTTATGCTGTTAATTAATTTTCTTACATGGATGTAGTCCAAAAAAAAAAAGGAAATAAATCTGCAAAATATTTAGAGAAGATAATTATGAAATTTTGGTAGGAAATTAAAAGAGAAAAAAAAAAGCAGAGGATTTAGAAATCAGGAAAGTGGGCTCTCCACAAAACCATCTCTAATTACTTAAGTGGAATCACCGCACGCTTCATCGCAATCTCTCTCCCTCCCTCCCTCTCTCTCTCTCACCACATGTATATGTATATGTGTATGAAGAGTTATGATCAAGTGCTAAAATTAAAATTTGTATTAAATAAAAATAAATCTCAGTCATTAGATTGTTAGCATCAATGGTTGAGATTAAAGCATCAAAGATTGAAAAATTAAGCATAATTTTCGTTCGTGCTTAATTGTTTTATAAATTATGCTTAATTCGATTAAGCATGATTTATAAAGCAGAAAAACATGAGATTTGGAAAAAAGTTTAGATACCAACCATTGATTTTTTGAGATGAATGTTGTAGATTCATTAATATTTAGTATGAGATGGACACTCTGTGTATGTATATGTATATATATACATATATAACTAGTATACATACGTATATGCCCCACCGGTTGTGGGCTGCCCTGTGGCGTCTGCTGCCGCCTGTCTCCGCTTCCTAATTGCCATCATATGCAGCACGCCAGCTTTTTTTTTTTTTTTCATTTTCTTTTCTCTTCCGACCATATTGTTATCATCATCATTTTTGTAACTTTCCTTTTTAATTCAATTATTTTTAAAGTTGTAAATGAACCAAATTATTCATAAGCTAATCGGGTCTCAACTAAATAAAAACTCATTCAAGCTCGTTTATAAACCCTAAACCAAACCTGAGCATCATATATACTCCCTCCGTCCCATTTCAATTGTCCATCTTTCCTTTTTTGTTTGTCCCATTTAATTGTCCACTTACCTAAAATGGAAAAATAATACTCACTCACTAATAAAATATTAATTTCTTTTATCTCTACTCGCATTGATTATTGTGCCAAAAGCAAAGTGGACAATTCATATGGGACGGAGGGAGTAATATTTGACTCGTGATTAGTTCGTTAGCTAAAATTAGTAAGAAAAAAATAATTAATTTTATCATAGTAATTTTTCATGATTTAAGAGTAACAATTATTATAAGTCTTTCTAATAATGAGAGAAATTTTGAATTTGATTATATATATATATATATATATATTTATATATGTATATATAAAAGATATTACTTTTAGGATAAATAACTTTTTCTTTTACAATAATAATGAATATTTTAAATATATTCTAAATTTAAAAAGTTTGTTTAAACTCGACTAAGGATTGATAAACACTACAAGAAAAACATTGAACAACAACACTAAAAAGACAACACTTTTCGTCGAAAAGTGTTGTCGTTGACTAAAAAAGTGTTGTTATAAATAAAAGTGTTGTCTTTTAGTAAAATAATACGCTAAACTAGTATTGTTGTTTACGTGTTGTTTATTATCGAAAAGACAACAGTTGCTAAAAAATACGCTAAAAGACAATGATTTTATACAAGTGTTATTGTTTACGTGTTGTCTATTATCGAAAAGACAACAGTTGCTAAAAAATACGCTAAAAGACAACAATTTTACACTAGCGTTATTGTTTACATGTTGTCTATTATCGAAAAGACAATAGTTGCATTTGTGTGTTGTTATTCTAATTTTTTTAAATCTTAGTGATTCTTATTTAATTGATAAAAATACTCTGTAATATTTTTAAGAGTTAAACGTTACATTTGGTGTATTTAATAGTTTTTCCTATAGTATTTTATACTTAATTTTTTTTGTAAAAATAATAATTAAATTTAGGAAACAAGATAATTAAATATAAAATAAAACAACATTAGAGAGTAGAAGATTTTGTCCATATTTCTAGCTACTAGAATAATAATTGTGCATGGTAAAACCATCTTGCCGATAGCCAAAAGATCATAGGTTTAAAATACCTTTGAAACATGTGAGTATGTGAATTTTAAATTAATAACTCAGGCGAATTAAATTTGTTTAAATGATTATTCAAAAAAAATACATGAAGTGTTTAAAAAATACCTTGATTTTTAGACTAATTATAAAATATGAAATGACAAACAAATATGTGCAAATTTATTTTATTTAGATTAAAGATACATTAATAATTATAATTATAAATGATATAGAAATTATATAATTTGTGTATGCAGTTTAGATGGTAATGTTCTCGCGTGTCATATAAGAGGTACTGGGGTCGATACCCCACTCCACCATTTTAATTTATTTTCATGTTATAGAAAAGACAACGGTTTAAAAGACAACAGTTTTAAACCCGATGTCTTTTAGAGAAACAACGGTTTCAAAACCGTTGTCTTTTAGTACCAACTTACAACAACACTACTTACGACAACACTTCAAAATGTCATACAACAACACTTTTTAAATGTTGTTGTTTCGCTTTTTTCTTGTAGTGAACTGTACAGTATTCGATAAAAAAGCTCGAAGCTCGACTTGAAATTAAACAAATGAAACTTGCGCACGACACTACTCAGCTCGACTTGGTTCGATTACATCCCAAATAATTTTGCTTCACATCTAATCCAAATTAATATTTGATTTAAATTGAAAAAAAATATTGGGAAGGTCTTAAGTTACGCGCGCCTAATCATTTAGACGGATTTTATCCATTAATCCAAACCCAAACCCATCCTAATTGAGGATTTATAAACCCTATTTGGGTGGGTGAACCCATTTGAGTATGGATAAAACCCGCCTAAATCGTTTAAGCATGCCTAACACAAGTTTTTGCCAAAATATTTTTATTCATTTAATCAGTTTTAGTTAAATGGCTAAGGAGTCAGGACATATACCATTTTTTAAGCATTTCCATTTAAAACAATTTCTTGAGTATTGAGTAATTAATCTAATATTTTCTTAGAAGAATACATACAATATTAATGTTTCAAATTGTGGATTTAAGAGCATATTTAACCAAAAAAAAATTATATAGTACAATTAATCACACGATATATTATAGGAGAATTGTCGATTCAGGACCCAAAATATAGTTAAATTATCAATTTAGAACCCGAAAGATGATTTGTCAATCTAGGACCCGAAAGATCAAATAAATCTCAATCCAGGATCTGATATTGAGGTCCTGGATTGAGATTTGTATGATCTTTCGGGTCTTGGATTGAGAATTTTTGTGATCTTTCAGGTCCTGAATTGACAATTAATCTTTCGGATACTGAATCGATAATTAAACTATCTTTCGGGTCCTGAATTGATAAAACTCCAATATTATATAGTGATTTTATTTTTCTTTCCTCAAATGATTGTATTGCATGCATGCTATCATATATATATTGATTTTACTTGCACCCTGTATTTATATTTTACACATGCAAATTCGAAATTTGAAAAATTATATTTCAACATCATTATTATAAATTGTTGAAAAATATTATTAGGTCATCAACTTGGATTGTATATCTCGCGTGTACATTATGACCCCACAAATGTCACGCGTTCCAATAATATTTTCTCCTAAAATCTCATCAAATTTTGGAGTCAAATTATGGTGTATAAACAAATATACCTATTTATACCTTCACTCATTTAATATTATGCTTTGTCAAACCATACCAACTCAAACTATAAATAATGCTTTTCTAATTTTTATTTTCATTTAAGGTTTATTAGTTTTTATGTTTTAATATTGCAATAAAAACATATATTCACTATAAATCTGATAGATTTTCTAAATTCAAGAAACCTATTTAATAAACTTTCTTAAACACTTGATTTTTTATTTTAAATAATAAATAAATTCAATAATTTATATAATATATTATTATTATTATTTAAAAAGGTTGATTTGATGGGCTTAATTAGTGTATTCTCTAATCTAGGCATCACTTCATTTAACTTCATAAACTTTATGATAACTCAACTTCAATATCTGAAATAAATACTCCATCCATTTTATTTATATGATCATGTTTGATCATGCACGTTTGCCAAAAGATATTTAAGAAAATAATATATTGAAAAAAAACTTCCAATATTACTTTTACTTAAAAGCATTATTTAACTTCTCTTTTTCATTAAATTGGACTTAATATTCTCATTTTCTAAAATTATTCAAGGGTACATTTGTAAAATTAGACCATATAACTGAAACACCCTAAAATAATAACATGAATCATATAAATAAAACGGAGGGAGTAAGTTGGATTAGATGAAGTCTTAATGGATCTGATCGATTCCCACAACTTCAAGAAATTTACCCTTTCAAGAAACCGAGAAAATTGCTGTTATGTACTGTACAACTCTATTCTTGCAATAAAATGTGTAAAATGATGTTTTTTTTTTCTCTTAAAAAGAGATAAGATTAGAGGTAGTGAGTCTGAAAATATTTAACATCTACGTAACTCATTTCTGGGAAAACGACATAAAAAATAAATGCAATAAAAGTTGACTTAATATTTCAAAACACACGCCTATAAAAAGGGTGGTGCATTTAGAATTAAATTCATTCAATTCACCACCATTTACTTAATCTAAATGATCACTTCTTTCTCCCTCTTCTAGTCTTCTAGCAAGCCACTACATCGATCTTTATTTAACAAAATCATCGAGCTACAAAAATAGTTAAAATATGGGTGAAGCTGTGGAGTTCTTTCCTTACAACAACAATATTAATGGCTTCTCATCGTCAAAAATATTACACCACGAAAGCAATCACATGATGTTAGAACAGAATCTCGAGGAAGAGAATCAAGACTCTTGGTTTGAAGAAGTGATTGATGATCATCTTAAGTGGTCTTTTGCTTTGAACAGGTACTTTCATTTTTTTTTTCTTTTTTATTTTTACTCTATTAATTAGGTTAGAATATAATTTTTGATAGGGCTGACAATTCGTAAGTGTTGGGTCGTTATTGTGTCGAGTCGTTATTGTGTTTGAGTTTAACGGGTTCGTGTCGTGTTCGTTTTGAGCTTAACAAGTTCGTGTACATTATTATCGTGCGTGTTCGTGTTGTATCAAAAAATTTTAATCTTAAGTGTAAAGTTGGCAATTTGCGTAAGGTAAATTTTTATCGTGTCGGGTCATTATCGTGTTTGAGCGTAACGGGTTCGTATTGTGTTCACATTCGAGTTTAACAGGTTCGTGTTCATTATTATTGTGCGAGTTCATGTCGTGCCAGAAATTGTTGACTCTAATTTTTTAAATTGTTTAATTAACAGTATTTTTTTTTGTTTATTTTTTATTTCGATCGACAGAGTGCTTCACAAAGGAACTAGTGTGTATCAAGACATTGCTCTTCTCGATACCAAACGATTCGGGAAGGTACAAAGTAATCAATTCATTATGCATATTATTTGAAACAAAAAATATATTTTATTTAATTATTAGTTATATATTGATGCCGTATTTGGTGAGAAAGATTAAAATTATTTATTATGTAACTCTATGTAAAGGTTGTTGCAATAAAAAATTAAAAAATAGGTGATATTGTTGCATGCAGGTTTTGGTGATTGATGGGAAGATGCAGAGTGCAGAAGTGGATGAATTTATTTATCATGAATGCTTAATTCATCCAGCCCTACTCTCTCACCCCAAGTTAGTTTTTTTTTTACCTTACCTTATAATAAACTATTTTAACATATATTAGATATATACTTTTTTTTTTGGTTAATATATAACATAAAAAATGATTAAATATAATTTCAGCCCCAAGACTATGTTTATTATGGGAGGTGGCGAAGGATCTACTGCAAGAGAAGCACTCAGACATAAATCAATTGAGAAAGTTGTTATGTGTGATATTGATCAGGTAATAATATGCATATATATATATATATATATATTATTAATAATTATGTAGTATATTAAGATTTTTATTGTTGCACTTTAGTTTTGCCACTCCTTCCTAATAATCATATATTATTACTAAA
>JAPKLW010002156.1:2766-21435 GCA_026898455.1 Plectranthus barbatus
TTAACAGGTGGAATACTGCAATGATGTTATATCTCCTTGTTTGGCAAATATAACCTAGATTACTAACTAGTGACTCATCTCCGCTCGGTCTCAAAGTACACCAAACTAGTCAATCCGATAAGTAAATCAGTTCAATTCCTACATCTAGTACATCTGTTTGGATAGTGTAGATCGTATCATGTATTCCTATTCCCACTATTAATATTCACCTCTCGGTCCTTCTATCAATAGCTAGACATCTAAATCAATCATCACCTCTCGGTCCTTGAATTAATCTAGAATTATAGAATAAACACAGGAATCATGAACCTAATTAATTAATCCTAACATGCATCCATAATAATATTCAAACCCTAGAACCCGCTAGGGTTTCTAGCCACTCATCGCAGATAGAAATCCAAAATAAAACATATTAAATTGCATAAACATAAAGAACTTACAAGAAAAATAAAGGGTTTCGTGTTTCCCAAGTCTTCAAACTCTAAAAACCAAATTGTAGAACGAAAATATGAAAAAGGATTAAAAGGGATTGTCAAAAATCGAGTTTAGTAGGCTATTTATAGAGGTGGATGTGTATCCTATCAAATCTAGGGCTAAAGATATGAAAAATCTCATTTTTCCTCGAATTCCCGCGCCAGCAGACACCCTCACGTCGACCGAGTCTGATTCCCATCGATCGACGGACCTTCTTGAGCTTCGTCGATCGCTTCTGAATGGCGTCGGTCGACGCAACTTTTCACCCTCCTGCGCGGTCTCACGGTTTTGGCCATAACTTTCTCTCCCGAACTCTGATTGACCCGATTCCAGTTGCGTTGGAAAGCTAACTCAAAGATCTTTCCATCCATGTGCTCCATTAGCTCGGATTCCAACTTTGGAAGAATTCGTGCATGTTTCTTTCAACATCTGCTGCTTTCGGTACGGATTTCCATTGGATTTGGCCTAAAACCTGCAAAAACACCAACACGCGCATAATACCACCTAATATAGACTCATGCACATAATATATATATAAACTCAATAAAACTATATAAAATAGTAGAAAATAATATAGATAAGTGAGTAAAATAATGAGCTTATCATTGGGCATGCCCGATGAGGAAAAAATATTATTTGGCAATCACAAGTATTTCTATAAAACCCTTGTGTTTGCTGTGTGAATATACTGACGTTACATATATTATTGTATGACTTGGGCATGTGTCCACTGAGTGCAATCAATGTACTCAGCCCTCCACATATGCAGGTTGCAGGTGATGGAGCGGGAGGTGTTACTGCGTGGGAGTTTTCCGAGTTATTGTTAAATCTTTTATCATCTTTAATTATACTTGTAAAATGTGTCTATATGCTATTCGTTTCTTCTCATGTATTCCTGTTGATTCTTTTGGGTATTGAGCCATGAGCTATGTCTTCATACATAGCTTCACTTTTGATTTCCATATTTATTTTTTGGAGTTGTTGATTTGGTATTGAGTTGACCCTCTTCCTTGAATTATCGTGATTCATTTCATATGCCTGAACTTAGTTCATATTAGTTCTTTGAATTTCTCATGCTCCTTCCATTGTATCTTATCATCTTGTATTTAGCTATTATTTTCAGATCCCATACGTTCCATCGAACTTCTTGGATAATAATGTTATTCATTATCTATTGTGTTCACAGGTTTCATTATTTGTCTCGTGTACTTGGTGATTGAATACTTCCACTGTCTAAATACTCATTCGTGCACTTGACTAATAATTATTTATATTTCAAGGTTTTTGTTAAATGTCTCTTATGCATGTTTATCAACATGCTGAGACTGTCGCATGGGCCCCGTTTCGGGCTGTGACAATCCATGAATCTTCCCTCTAAATTAGAGAGAGATATTTCTCGATTAAGTTCAAGGGAGAAATAAAATATGACATTAACAACATCAAGAGATATAGATTTAAGAATCTGTAAGCGTTACAAGGAGAAACTATTCTAGATATGCCGAAGATGGCTATACTAACTCCTTCTCTTGGCCGTTCCACTTCCTTCTGCAAAAAGATCCTCGATCCTTCTTATGCGCTGGGAGGGGATGAAGTCGTTATCAACTAGATCCTCTTCGGTAGTTATAAGAGGAATCTCCTTCACAAGAAAGACACTGAGTTGGAGACCATAGGGTATGCAACTGGAAGCTATCTCTTCGATTCCTTCCACGATTCTGGAGAAGAGATATTCTCCCCAGTTAATTTTGGCAAATTTATCCAATGCCATCATTGCACACCAAAAGTCTGCGCAGAATGCTCTAAAGTAATCTGGTCGACACACCACCGCTCCGCTAACGATGTTCAGATGCATCCCGTAGGTGGGGAGGAGAGTTTCAATGGGTATATCCATGAAAAATTCTCCTGTGTCAATAGCTCTCCTCCTCATCCAATGGATTACTACAGAACCTATGTCTTCTGCAAGGTACTCCCTCAGTTTTGTTCTTGTAAAAGATGTAGGGATTTCTAGTGAACCGAATCACAAAATCCAACTGAACCGGATGATTTATGGATATTGTACACAATCAAAATTCACAATAAATCCTAGCATGCTCCTATGAATTTAATTCTTAGAATTGTGGATTGAGAAATTACTGTAATTCCGTAGAGTTTGATCCGATCTTTCGCGTTTGAATATCCAAATCCAATTCAACCACGCGATTCAATTTAATCTGCGGAAACAGAAATTAGAAATCTAATTTCTTATATAAATCAAAAACAAGAAGAGAAAAGAAGAAATTTGTTCTCCAGATTAGATCTTCAGGGCTGTGTCCCAATGCTGTTCAGATCTGCTACTGGTGAGGATTCCACAGATCTGTATCAGTAGGCCAGAGTCGAAAAATCCTTCTCCTCCCTCTACTGCTTGCGCCGCCCTCTCTCTCTCTGATCTAGGGTTTCAACTGACTTTGAGTGTTATGAAGTGGCTAGGGTTTCAGAGAGTGAGAGGTCTATTTATAGACCCAGGGTTTTATACCTAATGGGCTATTGGGCTCAAATCAACATATTTAATTGGGTCAGTCCTAGGACCTAATGCAAATAATAAAGTGGGCCTATAATTAATTAATTCCCATGTTCACAACCCATGACACAATTAATTAATTAATATTAATTCTTTTTCACCACAGAATTAATACTGACCTACCCCTTTATTACCACATTATGAGAACGGGCTGCATTAATTGAGAATCCCCATATTTAAGGTTACCGGACATTCATTAATTAATCGAAGCTTCTGACAAGCTCTAACTACAATTAATTAATATATTATTATTCCTGAGTAGTACCACTCAATCCTTATCACTCGTGCCTGAACTTAATCAGCCTGTAGGACTTTGGCATGATGAATGATATTGAGCTCCTCAGGGAATGTCCCCATCCTATCACTCGGATATGGTTACCTAAACCCAGTCTCAGGCGGTACTACACTAACTGCTGTTACCCAAGATGCGGATATACGAGCACGTTACTCAGGCTCTCCACCAATGCAAGTCAAAGCAACAGTCAACCCGTGCAAACCCCTGAACCTTCGTTAAGGTTTGGACTCAATCAATATCGAGATCTTGTATTCGCTGATGTCAGACAGACAAATACATCTCATTGCGGTCCATCAATACGCCACCCCTGCATACCAGCATGTCAAGTAACCAAGACAGACTACGTATTCTGACAATGCCGCAACCATCCGGATAGACGTATCCTCATACGCTGTCTCGGCTGTGATCAGGTTTATGTCTCACTAGGTCAAGTGATCATACTGTCTTCTGCGATCTACAACACGTCGTATGATCATCCCTATCGGTGAGATAAGAGGATACCATTGTTACATACATGTAAGATTGTTTGACAGATAGGAGAAATAAACCATCGTATACTCATTATAATAAATGCTTTCAGTATACAAAACCCATCAATCTCCCACTTATACTCAAAGCATAACTAAGCTATTACAGAGTATACAGTCCGTCTATCTAGCTTGGTATCTCTTTAACCACTGTCAGTAGTCGGCATCCACCACAGACCCAGCTCATGAATATGTCTTTCGTAAACTTTCTGCGGCAAGCTCTTTGAAAATGGATCAGCAAGGTTTTCCTTAGTGTCAATCTTCTTGATCAGCACATCACCTCTCGATACGATTTCTTGTATGATATGGTACTTTCTCTCTATGCGTTTGCTTGCCCTGTGAGACCGCGGTTCCTTTGAGTTTGCCACTGCACCAGAGTTATCACAATAAATTGTGATGCTCCTCGACAAACTCGGAATCACGCCCAACTCTAAAAGGTAGTTCCTGAGCCATACCCCCTCTTTCGAGGCGTCGGAGGCGGCGACATATTCCGCCTCCATGGTGGAGTCAGCAATGTATTTCTGCTTTGAGCTCCTCCAATATACAGCTCCACCTCCCAGGGTAAACACATATCCTGAGGTCGATTTCTTCTCATCCTGGTCCCCTTGGAAATCCGAGTCTGTATAACCCAAAGGGCACAGATCCTCACTTTGATAAACTAGGCAGAAATTCCTAGTTCTTTTCAAATACTTGAGGATATGCTTTACAGCAGTCCAGTGCACCTGTACAGGGTTAGACTGATATCTTGCTACCATGACAACGGCATAACAGATATCTGGCCTGGTACACAGCATCGCATACATGAGGCTACCCACTGCTGAAGCGTATGGTACACGACTCATTTCATTTTTCTCCCGCTGTGTCTGAGAACACTGTCCACTAGAAAGATGAACGCCATGTCTGAAAGGTAGCAAGCCTTTCTTGGCGAGTTGCATGCTGAACCGGGCTATCACAGTATCCACATAGGTTGCATGGGATAAGCTCAACATTCTTCTCTTACGATCTCATAAGACCTTAATCCCAAGAATGTAGCCAGCTTCTCCCAGATCCTTCATTTGGAACTATTCGGATAACCAAGCCTTGATTTCCGACATTACTCCCTCATTGTTTCCAAATAGGAGTATGTCATCAACATAAATTGCAAGGAAAACCACGCTCCCACTGACACAAAGTCGGTAAACACAACTTTTGTTTTCCAACTGTGCAAATCCATAGGATTTAATCACATCGTTGAAACGTAAGTTCCACGACCTCAAAGCTTGCTTAAGTTCATACAAGGACTTTCTAAGCTTCCAGACAAGATGTTCTTTGCCCTTGCGTATGTAACCTTCGGGTTGCTGCATATAGATGCCCCTACCTTCTTCAAGGTAATCGTTTAGAAAAGCGGTTTTAACATTCATCTGCCATATCTCGAGGTCCATATACGCAACTATGGCAAGGAGTATCCGGATGGATTTGAGCATGGCTACGGGTGAAAAGGTTTCGTCATAGTCAATGCCCTCTTTCTGACTATAACCCTTTGCCACCAGCCTGGCTTTAAAAACCGTGATCTTTCCATCTGCTCCTTTCTTTCTCTTGTATACCCATTTGCACCCTATGGCCCTAAAGTCATCCGGCAAATCAGTTTTCTGGTATACATCCATAGCAGTTATGGATTCAATTTCGGAATCCATGGCGAGAAGCTATTTTTCAACATCCTTGTCCTGCACTGCCTTTTTGTAAGTCAGTGGGTCAGAGTCCTCATGTTCGTCTTCCGGGCTGAAGTCCAAAGACTCACCCACAAACATGTACCTTTCCGGCTGGAAAATAACTCTCCCACTACGACGAGGCATCAGTGCCGTGTCAGTAGTAGGTGTAGTAACTTGTGGTTCTGCACCTTGCACTGAAGAACGTGTCTGTGGTGCTGAACCTCTCACAGGTGCACCTACATCTACATGTTCCCCTTCCCTTGGAATCGCATTCTCATTTTCAATTTCTTGAAAAACGATATCACTCATTGACTTGTGATTACTCACATACTCATCCTCCAAGAATCTAGCGTTGATGCTAACAATGACTTTCTGACTCTCAGGACAGTAAAAGTAACCACCTTTCGTTTGCCTGGGATACCTTATCAACAACATTACCTTTGACCTGCTTTCTAACTTATCAGGTTCCTTTGACAGTACGTGTGCCGGACAACCCCATACTCTAAACTTGCACAAACTCGGTTTGCGACCAAGGAAGAGCTCAGAAGGCGTCTTAGGAACTGATTTAGAAGGCACCACATTTTACACATAAGCTGTTGTTTCCAATGCGTAGCCCCAAAACGAAATTGGTAAGTTTGCATAACTCATCATTGATCTTACCATCTCTAGAAGAGTCCTATTTCTTCTTTCGGCTACACTGTTTTCCTGGGGAGTACCCAGTGCAGTCCACTGGGATGTAATCCCGCTTTCTGACAAATACTGCAGGAACTCGTTACCGAGGTATTCGCCACCGCGGTCAGATCGCAGTGACTTGATAGTTTTCCCGACCTTCTTTTCTACCTCAGCCTTGAACTCTTTGAGTTTCTCAAAGCATTCAGACTTGTAGCGAAGCAGGTAAACATATCCGTACCTTGAGTAATCGTCAATGAAAATGACGAAGTACTCGTACCCTCCACGAGCCTACGTGGACATCGCTCCACATAAGTCAGAATGGATCAATTCCAACACTTCCTCTGCTCGAGACTGACTAGCCTTGAAAGGCCTAGTTGACATCTTGCCCTCGATGCAGGATTCACAGACTTGATAAGGTACAGCTCGGACTAAGTCCAATGTACCGTCATCTGCAAGTCGCTGAATCCGCTTCAAGCTGATGTGACTCAGTCTCAAGTGCCAGAGATATGTAAGATCCTCATCAGAAGAAGTAAGTTTTCTCTTTCTAGAATTATCAATTACGGATGAATTACATGCAATACTTACGGAAGACTTATGATTACAGTTAATAACATAGAGAGAATTATTCAGCATTCCACGACAGATAACACCGTTATTACCAATGATAGAAACACTGCTATCAAAATAACTTAATATCCATCAACATAAAGTTTGGAAACTGAAATAAGGTTTCGCCGAAAATCCGACACCTACAAAACATCTCTCAAAGTTAAAACAGAATCATCGAAGTACAAGGTGAAATCTCCAATGGCAGCTGCACTCACTTGTGCTGTGTTCCCCATTGAGATGGTAACCTCGTCATTCTTCTGCACTCTCCTCGGTGTGAACCCCTGCAAAATATAACAAACATGATCAGTAGCTCCAGTATCCACTACCCACGAATGAGTAGAAACCGATGCTAAACATGTTTCCGTTACAAATGCAAATGATGTACCTTGTCCTTTAGCATTCGAACAATCCACCTTTCCGCATCCAGCACACCTCTTCTTCTTTGGAGTGACCTTAACCCTCTTCACCTTCCTTGACTTGCTTTCACTGACTGCTTTCCTGAGCTTGCTTTCAGCACCGTCATCTCCAACCTTAGAGGTCGTCGAACTAGTACAAGAAGCAGTTAGAATGGGGATCCGTGCTCGCATGGAAGATTGCTCCACCACAAGGTCTTCAAGTAGCTCATGCAGAGCATACTCTCCCCTTGAAGCAGCAACTACCTTAAAGTCATAAAAGGAGTCCGGAAGAGAGTTCAGGATGATATCAATCTCGCCTTGCGCACTGATATTACCACCCCGCACAAGTTTATAGTTAATAGTCCGCTCCACGTTGCCATAGGCTGTCGAGAGTTCCTTCCAGATCTCTCCAGCCCTTTCAAGGTGCTCATACTTGTGCCTTAATTTTCTAGATAAGGAACCCACGATGAGCCAAAAGGCGAACTTATCAGCGTCCTCCCATCTTTCATAAAAATCAAGCTCAAGTTTATAGACCTTATCATGAGTACGCAACAATGGATCCATGAAAAGAACGTATGCTTGATTTTTCAGATAAAGGACGTGTTTGATGCAAAAACTCCATTCAGGGAAGTTTGGACTAGTTAGAGGATTGAGAGCAAGTAAATGATCGACAGTAGACATAGACATATCTGAAACAATAAAAATCTTAAATAAGAACTTACATGTAGAACTTCGAAAACAAATGCATTGAAAACCTTTTAATAAATTAAATACAAATGTTTTCCACTAATTGCCCAAGAGTTCCCACAGCAAGCTACACTCGTAGACGTTTACGATGTCACCCTCAACCAGAACTGTGGGTTTTAAGCCCCAATCCATTTAATTTCACTACCATGTCAGGAAGCTTTTGACACTAGAAATTAATAATTAGTGAAAACCTTAGACCAAGCTATCTCTCAAGAACAGGGATGCAATTCTTGCATTATATTCTAAGATGCTTCTAAGCCATTAACCACAAATTTAACTCCGGCCAAAAGAGACAGTTTAGCATGGCACGTAACCATACCGCACATTCCTTAAAGCTTTTGTTATCTATAATTTAAATCAATCCTAGAATACTTGTGAAAGAGATCTACGCAAGCTACACTCGTAGACGTTTACACAAAACCCTCCCACTATTCACATGATTTAAATTGTTTGTCTAGAAATCCCAACAACCGTACCCATGCTCCTCTAAGAACTAGCAAGCTACACTCGTAGACAATTACCAGTTAGAGAGATACACTTCCAGCCTATGACCGCTTTGTGGAGGTCTATTGATTTTATTTAAAAAATCAGCTTAGTATTTTTCTTTTAAAAGGTTTCTTATATGCGCACACATAATTTCTTTGTTATTATATTTTCCAAATTTCTGCATGTAATTAAACAAGCCCAAAAATTCCCAAAATATACTCCAACAAAAGAAATTAATCACATAAGCATGCTTGGAAAGCTGTAAATAATAAAAGCGATAAATCATGCTTTTCCTATTATCTACACATGTTTAATTGCGCACATAAATAAATCACATATTATACGAGGACAATTAAGGCAAACAAAAATTCCTCATGGCCCCACGAAATAGAAAAAATAAATCCTATCTATTACAATTTGAATTTTGAATCTATTTGGATAAATCCAAATCTTCTAGGGCCTCCAAATCTTCAACCGCCAAATCTTTTGGGATTTAGGCCTTTGTGATCTGATGATTTTCCCTAACCCTAATGCAAACCCTAGGGTTTACACAGGATTGTACAAACCACCAAAACACGAGCCACCGCCGCAGGGACAGCAGCCACCGACGACAGCCACCGCCGTCGCCGCCCCGCCGCCCACCGCCCGCGCGCGCGTGTGCAGCGCATTTCCGCGTGCTCACAGCCGCCCCGCCCGCGCCGTCGCCGGTGTCTGCCCACGCGCGCCGCGCGCCTGCCGCCGTCGTCGTCGGCTCCATCTTCGTTCTTCGTCCTCGACCCGTCCAATTACAGATTTGAAATTACAAAATTACAGAATAATCTATTCTATTACAATTTTTTAAATCTATACTAATCACGAATTTTCTCGTGATTTTACAAAAATAATTCAGCCCTGCACGGATAAACCACCGCGGGCTGAATCATACGGGTTGCCACGAGGAACAAAAACCATCCACAATACAAAATAAAATTCATACATGCATATTTGATTTTAATTGTGCATAATAGAGCCACAAATCAAAACCTGGCTCTGATACCAATTGTAGGGATTTCTAGTGAACCGAATCAAAAAATCCAACTGAACCGGATCGATTTATGGATATTGTACACAATCAAAATTCACAATAAATCCTAGCATGCTTCTATGAATTTAATTCTTAGAATTGTGGATTGAGAGATTACCGTAATTCCGTAGAGTCTGATCCGATCTTTCGCATTTGAATATTCAAATCCAATTCAACCACGCGATTCGATTTAATTTGCGGAAACAGAAATTAGAAATCTAATTTCTTAGATAAATTGAAAACAAGAAGAGAAAAGAAGAAATATGTTCTCCAGATTAGATCTTCAGGGCTGTGTCCCAATGTTGTTCAGATCTGCTAATGGTGAGGATTCCACAGATCTGTATCAGTAGGCCAGAGTCGAAAAATCCTTCTCCTCCCTCTACTGCATGTGCCGCCCTCTCTCTCTGATCTAGGTTTTCAACTGACTTTGAGTGTTATGAAGTGGCTAGGGTTTCAGAAAGTGAGAGGTCTATTTATAGACCCAGGGTTTTATCCCTAATGGGCTATTGGGCTCAAATCGGCATATTTAATTGGGCCAGTCTTGGGACCTAATGCAAATAATAAAGTGGGCCTATAATTAATTAATTCTCATGTCCACAACCCAGGACACAATTAATTAATTAATATTAATTCTTTTTCACCACAGAATTCATACTAACATACCCCTTTATTACCACTTTATGAGAACGGGCTGCATTAATTGAGAATCCCCATATTTAAGGTTAGCGGACATTCATTAATTAATCGGAGCTTCTGACAAGCTCTAACTACAATTAATTAATATCTTATTATTCCTGAGTAGTACCACTCAATCCTTATCACTCGTGCCTGAACTTAATCAGCGTGCAGGACTTTGGCACGATGAATGTTATTGAGCTCCTCAGGGAATGTTCACGTCCTATTACTCGGATATGGTTACCTAAACCCAGTCTCAGGCGGTACTACACGAACTGTTGTTACCCAAGATGCGGATATACGAGCACGTTACTCAGGCTCTCCACCATGGCAAGTCAAAGCAATAGTCAACCCGTGCAAACCCCTGAACCTTCGTTAGGGTTTGGACTCAATCAATATCGAGATCTTGTATTCGTTGATGTCAGACAGACGAATACATCTCACTGCGGTTCATCAATACGCCACCCTTACGTACCAGCATGTCATGGAACCAAGACAGACTAGTTATTCCGACAATGCCGCAGCCATCCGGATAGACGTATCCTTATACGTTGTCTCGGCTGTTATCAGGTTTATGTCTCACTAGGTCAAGTGATCATACTGTCTTCTGCGATCTACAACACGCCGGATGATTGTCCCTATCGGTGAGACAAGAGGATACCATTGTTACATACATGTAAGATTGTTTGACAGACAGGAGAATAAACTGTCCTATACTCATTATTATAAATGCTTTCAGTATACAAAACCCATCAAAAGGAACATCGAACTCTCCATCACGTAAAGTTTGTCCTCTGAGATCTTTGCATTTAGACAGAACTCTGCTACAAGATTAGGTCTGAAACGAGAGGGAACAGTGAAGAGGAAATTCTTTAGCCCGGTTCGCTGTAGTTGAAGATCAAAGTATTCATACCCCATGTATTCCTCTCGTGTGACATGCTGCATACCAGATTTGTTCAAGGTTTTTCCCTTGATAATCTTCACAACCTTCTCATTTGAAAAGGTTACAAAGATGATGTCTGAGTTCATCTTGAATGATGATCTGAAGCAATGATATTTTCTGTGAGATCGAAGAGTATGAATGGCCAATCCTCCTTGTAGGTTTCTCTATAAATAGGCTGAAGGGTTGTTCTGTCTTCGATGATTGAGGTGACGTAACTTTAGGGATTTTAGTAGGTGTGGATTGAGAAGACCGTTGCAATGTTAGGCATTGGTAATGACAACCGTCTCTTCGAGTTTGAAGGTATTCTTTTGAAGAAGGGATATGACTGAGAGGAAGAAATCCTAAGACCTAGACTATGGTTATTGATGAGAAACCCTAGGGCTGACATAAAGGTGTCTGTTTCCCGCTGTTGATTCAGATCCTTGAGATATGTAAATAGAGATGTGTTGCTACACCTTTCCTTTGCTTCTGATCAGCATTTAATGCGACGAACGGCGGACTCTTCGTATTCCAATTTGAATAATTCCCGCTCCTTGAGTAGTGCTGACTAGGTGCGAGCTTATCCTTCATCAAGATATGTAATAGGATGTTAGTTGGATACATGACGTCACTACATTGCATAAGTCTTCAGTTTGCAAGTTTCTCTAGAAATCCAAAAACTGAGAGCTTGGACTCAGTTTTATTTCACTTCCGCATCAGAAATCCATACATGAGAATTTGATATCACACCGCTTTGATGGTCTTGTTGGAGTTTTGTGTGTAGCATTTTTCTTTTTTCTTAAGTAATGTATGATGTTTGATAGAGAAACTGTGAATGTGTGTAGAGTCTTTTTAGAAGTAAACTTCCTATTTGGACCTTGGAAAACTTGTTCCGGTCATGTATGATGACCAAGTTATTGTTGACCACTTTGCATAGCCTTCCTAGCCCTTTGAAAAGAGACTGATTTGGGCTCAGACCTCAAGTAGTTGTTCCCCCTACTTGGTATAATCTTTCTTTCGTATGTCGTTCGAAAGTTGGATCTCTGATTGTTCACAAAACCAGGCAAATTTTTTGACCGGTTCTTGCCATGAACTGACTGTTTAGTCAAACTGGTTGATGAAACTAGTTTCCTCATAGTGGAAACATATTTCTATTCCAGTTTCTAAGTCTTAGCTGGCTTCCTCTCAGTTTGTTATTTTCCCAGTTTAGGAGCATACTGTTTGCCCAATTTTTCCTTATCTACCAGTTTTTTAATCACTTTCTCATCAGCCAGTTTGGGGTTGTTGGCTGACCAACATTTTGCTTTACCACTTTGAACTAGCGCATTGTAAGCTACCCCTTTGCCTTTCAAGTTCATTAAATCATGACATCTTGAACAATGCTAGACACGATTGTTAAAGAGCTTGCATTTCAGCCAAGCTAACATCTATACACTTTACGTGATGCTCTTCTTTATATGAGGTTTGCTCACAAAAAGGATGGATAAAGAACACACAAAGCATTTAGGATATTGATCACTGTAAAATTATAGATAAATTATAATATAGTGAGCAAATAAATTTATAAACCCTAAGGTTGTCGAACCCATAGAGACTGTGTAACGAAACTATTCCATGTATTAGCCATAGTTTTCAAATTACAATTGTTTGAGTAAATCAAAAATAGGGTCTTGGTTTTAAAATTTAAAGATGACAATGCAAATATTAAAGGGGTTTTGAAAACAGTAATAAAGGAGACAGATTCCAGGGCAGATAATCAATTCATCAACATGCAATTTCATCAACTCAGCAATGGGGAATAATTAGATTCAAGTGGGTTGAATTCTGTGTTTGGCAATTTAAACCTAGATTACTAATGTGTGACTATCTCCTCTCGGTCTCAAGAACACAACATTAATCAATCTCAATAAGTGTCTAATTAAATCCTACAATTTGAATCTTCCTTGTGAGACAGAAAACAATTGCATTTAATTCCCTCTTTCTATTACTAATTTTCACATTTCGGTCCTTTAATTAATAACTACAAGCCTAGATCAATTTCATCTCTCGATCTTTCATTAATTCTTGATTTGATTGAATTAAAACCAGGAATTGAACCTGATTTAGAGTTGAATCAATTAAACATGCATCAAGAATGCTTATCAAAGCCCTAGAATCTGCTAGGGTTTCTAGCCACTAAACATAACTTGAAATAAAGAACTTATATTATTAAAACTCATAAATAACTTACAAGGAAAATAGGAACCTTGAAGTCTTCAAAATCTCCAATGCTAGATAAAATTAAAGTGTAAAATCAAGTGTTAAAGGAATTTTTTTCGAGCCCTAAGGGAGTTTTATTTATAGAGTAGTGAATACATCTCAACAAGGTATTGGGCTAAAATACTGAAATAACGAAACTGGGCGAATTTTGCCTTTTCAGCCTCGGTGTCGATCAACATGCGGCGTGGCGATTGACTCAGCTGCAATGTGTCGATTCTTTCTTCACCTCCAATCTCGGTTGGTCTTTGGGCTTCATGTCGGTCGACACTGAGGGTGTCGATCGACATCGATGCCATGTCGAGCTCCTTCTTCGATTTTACCTTCGATCAACATCGACCCTCTATGTCGGTCGACATCCATCCTGACAGTCGACACAAAGGGTTTTGCTCGGGTTTTTTGCTTATCTTTCACATTGGTCGACATCCCGTGCGCCTATTGAACAGTAGCTTTGTCATCTCGTCTCTTTTCATCACTTGAGCACTTTTTAGTCTCGAAACCTGTAAAAACTCACCATTGCAAGCATAACATCCTATATAATACACTCATGCACGAAAATAACTAATAACTAAACCTAGATGCAATAAAACAAAGGAGAAAATATAGATAAGTGAGTGTAAATATGAGCTTATCAAACCCCCCAAACTTGAATGCTTGATTGTCCTCAATCAAAAGAAAAGAAATCTTATGTAGTTGAAAGTGCAATGCCTCACGAGATTCATCACATTCAAGAATAAAAACTCTGCATCACACAAGCAATTTGAAAGAGATAAGATATCCATCAACTGCGGAAGACTCACAAGAAAGTGTTTCTCTCATCACACAAGTGTTTGGGTTTTCAATGAAAGCACTCACAACATGTATAATGAAATTTCTTCCACAGGCTTGCAAAATTTCTAGAATCTCCACTATTCAAATGCGCACACAAGTCAAGAATCAGAAAGGACTTTTCATTTGGTTGTAACGTAGGCTTTTTGTGAAAGGTAGGGAAATATGGCTAAGTGACTAAATATAACATATTGAGTTGATCACTTTCAACAATCAAAATCACTATCTATCAACATCCACCCTTCTCCTCAAATATTACAATCAAGTTCTTTCTTTCTTTTCTCCTTTTTTTTTTCTTTGACTCTTTTACTCTTTTGAATCTCTTATGCTCTTATGAAAGTTTTCTTTGTGTAGGGATCTTATGAGAACTATAATTTTCTTTTGAGCTAAAAAATCACACATCTTTGTTTACCACTATTTTACAAATATCTTTTCCAAATCACAAATCTAACCATCCTTATCCTCCTTAAGTCTTATAAACAAGACAAAAACCATTATAACTCCATGAAAATCCCATAGACAAGATAAAAAATGGAGTTAGGCATAATGGGGCTGGCTAGAGATAGTCTAATATGTGAAAGGACAGTGTTTAGTAATTGGGCTGACAAAGATGACCTAAAATTATTTTCTATCCTTGTGCACACTATGCAGTCTCGAAACAAAAAAGAAGCAAGTTCTAGAGAAATAAAAACATACATGCAAATCTCAAATGAACAAATAAAAGGCTCAAATCTCACTTGGGTTCAGTTTTTCTTCCACAATCAATTTTAATCCACTCACACATCATGCAAGTGTAAGTCTCAGTTTAATCCTATCATGCGGTATTCTACATTCATAGGCAATCAACCACAATCAAAATCAAATCAATCTCATCATCAATCGATTTCAAACTCACACTCAGTTCAAATAGGCTCAAAACTCAACAATTTTCCTCACACTATATCCATATTTTTTTATGCATAAATTTAAATAACATAAAGCAAAATAAATAAAAGGATAGAAAGTTTGAATTCTTGTCTACATCCCTCCAAACCTATTTCAAACTCAAAGAGTAGAAAAAGCTTGAAAATTAGACAGGAATAAGAACTGTACCTGATGTTTGATCTCAGACATAAATATTTTTATCCATCAAAGGAATCAACAGTGCTCGACAAAGACTTTGTTGTTGTTGGCACTCTGTGTCGATCGACAGGTAGTGTGTTGATTGACACAGAGCCTTCATGTCGACTCTCTCATCGGTCGAAGTGTAGCTCTGTCGAGACCTCTGTATCGATCGACATCAGGCATGTTGATCGATACAGAGGTCAATCCTCAATTTGTTTTTTCAAAAATAAACATAAATATACAGAAATCGAAAAACAAAACAAGGGGAATCGAAATAAGAAAAGTAAAGACAAAAATTTAAAAGAAAGCATGTAAACGGTTGGGTTACCTCCCAACATGTGTTTAGTTAATATCGTAGCTCGACGGTGCCTCACTTCTCAAGTCCATAGAGGTTGGGTGCGGACTTGCCTTCCTCGAGCATCAATCATGTGGACCAATCTATCTTGATTGACAACAGTGAGCTCGGTGTGAGATGATGTAATTTACAATTTTGCCATCCCATTCCCTTGCTCCCATTCAATGGCAACTCGATCTTTTTTTTCCTCCTAGGTTTATTCCACTTCGTCTTTAGAATCTTTGATGGAGGTGATTTGGTTGCACTCGAATTGCTGCCGACTTTTGTCGAGCACGAATGTGATCTTTTCATCATTTGCTCGAAGCGTGATTTCTCCTCCTTAGAAGTCAATCAATGCAGCGCTTGTGTCCAAAAACTCTCATTCCAAGATCAGGGGCATATTGAAATCCTTCTTGGTATCAAGCACTACAAAATCTGCAGGAAAGATTATATGACCCACACGAATGAGAACATCCTCAAGTATACCTTTGGGGCAAGACACAAATCGGTCTGTCATCTACAGCATGATTTTAGTTAACCTCATCTCACCGATGTTGAGGCACTTGTAGATGGAGTATGGCATCAAATTTATGCTGGCACCAGTGTCGCACAACACCTTTTGAAACTCGATCCCCCCGATCTCGACTAGGATTGAAAAACAACCCAGACCACTCCTCTTGATCGGAATCTGCTTTTGAAGGAGAGGCTGCATTGCTCGTGGAGTTTGACAGTTGAGTTCTCCACGAATTGTTTCTTGCCACTCATCAGCTTGTGGAGATACTTCATGTAGCCCGTGATTTCTCTCAAAGCCTTGATCAATGGTAAGTTAATACTTACCTTTTTTAAGTTTTCCACGAACCTCGAGAACTTGGAATCCTCCTTTTATTTGGCAAACTGTTGAGGAAAGGGTATCGGAGGTGCTGGAGCAGCTTTGGAAGTTGAATTCTTGAGTTGGGGAAGCCTCTGTGTCAGTCGAATTGCAGATGTGTTGACCGAACCTCCACGTCAATAGATAGGCAAAGTGTCGATCAACACACCTGTCGAAATCCTATCTGCCGACTCCTCTTCATCACTCGATATGCCTGTATCATCCTATCCTCTATTTTGATCGACACAGGGAGTGTCGGTTGGTACAAAGGTCATTCTTGCGGGATTTTCCTCCTCTTCTCCCCCAAACTCATTTTGGGGCATCATTGGACCTTTGTAGTTGGTTCCAGATCTCAATTGGATTGCCTTACACTCCTTTTGGTTCTTGGGATTCACTTCGGTGGTGCTCGGCAACTTTCTTTTCTTGTGTTGTGTACCAAGTGAGGTTGCAATTTGACTGACTTGTGTCTCGATCATCTGCACATGCTTCCCAAGTCTGTCCACCTTAGTAGTCACCCCTGCCACCTCTTGCTCGATCTTTCCAACCCGGTAGTCAGAAGCTTTGATTAATATGGACAGCACCTAATCGAAGTTTTCTATCTTCTTCTCCATGATCTCCCTGTAATCACGAAAATCGTATTCAATTCAATAAACACGAAATTTGGATACAATTCAATCTCAATTTGGATCAAAATATATTTTGTGGATTCTGTCTCTATTCTTCCTTTGATTCTTCTCTTCGGACTTGATCTTTAAGTGTTCTTCGAGGTCTTCAACAGAATTTGGCTCCGTCGATCCTCTTCAATTTGATCTTGAAGCTTTATAATGTTAATCCAAATGGTTTGCACCTTGTTTTTGGATTAAACGTCATGTTTGGATGATTTCTTGAAGATCTCCGACCTTGTTCTTCGTGTTCTTGAAGCTTGAACAAGAAGCTTGATCTTCTTGTTTTTCTTGATTTTAGTCTTTGATCCTTTTCTTCAACAATTTGGAGGACTTCTAACGTTTCTTCGGGGACTATGAGCCTTGATTTTGAATCAAACGTAGGATTTGCTTGACTTTGACGAAGAATGCGTTGAAGATGACGAAGAACGCCTTCAAATCTTCAAAGGAATGCTTTGAATCTTGGAGAGAATTCTTCAAGTCTTGAGCTCTTCAATTTGCCTTCTTCACTTCACTTTACTTATGATTTTTCTTCAATTTATGCCTTGTATTTATAGGCAAAACATGAGAATCTAAGGCTTAGGTGGCGCGATCTCATTCGTCCATGGAATTGTGATTATATGCTTCTCATATATGGTAAGCCTGTCACATGTCAACCCCTTATTGGATAAAATTTTAAATATCTTATTTTTATTTATTTAATTTAGGAATTTGTTAAAATTAATTCCTAAGAAATTAAATAAATTGATATTTAATTATTTGGATCCACGTGGCGCGTTTTAATTGGACGTGAATTTTTGTGTGTTTACAAATTGCCCCCTTGAGACTTGTTCTCGAATGATTGTGAGAGGACGAGTCTCAATCATTTCGATAGTTTATACTCGTATCAAGGAGTTCTTGAATTTGATTTGACTTGTTAAACAGTTTATACTCGTATCAAGAAGTTCTTGAATTTGATTTGATTTGTTAGATAGTTTATACTCGTATCAAGGAGTTCTTGAACTTGATTTGTAGATTGTTTATACTCGTATCAAGGAGTTCTTGAATTTGCTCTGATTTGTAGTTTTGAGCAGGTATTTTTTTTCAACCTGATTTAGCTTTAAATTTGTAGCCCATCTATTTTCTTTTCTATTTTGATTTGTTGCAACCCCGAAGGAATAGGTCCGTCCATGTCTGTTGTTGCCTTGCTACATTTTATTTTGATTGCCCAATAATATTTCTTTTAAGCCCAGTCTAAAAAAAAATTCCACTAAAAGTTAAATCAAAAGTCCATTTTCAATCCATTTAAGAAAGTGGAACTTATAACTTGTGTGCGGCCCATCTCATTCTTCCTTAAAAACCACCAAATTGTTGTGGTCCATGAAATGGCAGCCCACCAAATTACTTTAATAAGTTAAATAAGGAATATTTATCAGCCCATTACTCTCATCCTCATTGTTTTTCGAGAGCCTTGATTTCAGACGGGAAGGCGAGAGAGAGCTGGCAGCAGGACGCTGTTGGAGTATACAGT